>SJYX01021068.1:62741-108509 GCA_006410675.1 Oreotragus oreotragus
GGGTGTACACGAACTCCCAAACATGAACCTCCCTCCCTCCTCCCACCCTCTATCATCCCTCTGGATCATCCCCATACACCAGCCCCAAGCATCCTGCATCCTGCATCGAACACAGACTGGCTATTCATTTCCTACATGATAGTACACATATTTCAATGCTATTCTCCCAAATCATCCCACCCTCTCCCTCTCCCTCTCCCTCTCCCTCAGAGTCCAAAAGTTGGTTTAAATATATAAAATTTGCCCAAAGATTAGAGGCAGTCCTTAATTATGTTATTAGAGTGCATTTAAGGGGATATTATTACCCTTGTATAGTTGAGTATATCCTAGAAACATGTGTAACTGTTGAACACTTGTTTGTTTTGAACACATCTATAAGAAATTCCAATGTTAGCTGAATTCTTATGTAAACTATAGTAGTATCTCTTTTTCTTTTGTCTATCATAACACTCATGCAGTAAATTAGCAGAGGAAGTTTTAAAATATACTGATTACCAGGCTGCATTTTCAGACCAATTAAATCAAAATATGATGATTAGTACCCAGACAGTGATCATTTTTCAAAGCTTTCTAAAGCCTATTGTCAACTTAATATAAATTTCATAATAGAGTGAATTTTACTTCAGTTAATATAGTAATATCTGATATAAGCACAAATATTTATCCAGAAAATTCTGAGCACTGCTTCCTCCTTCTGTGTTGGCATAAAGTTTGAAATATAAAATATACTCTGCTGGAAACTGCAGTGTGAAGTTATGTATTAGGTTTTGTTCATTTTCACCAGCTTTTAAAGCTATGGCACTACGTTTGATCTCTCATATTTTTATGAAATTTACAAGATTATATGAAATGTCTGAGGCTACTGTTTGTGATAAAAAATTTTTATTCAGTAAACAAAGTAGTTTGAACCAAGAAAATTCTGTTAAATATGAAAATGTTTAATTTTTCTATAAACCTATAAAGTTTATTACATGTAATTAAAAAGAAATCTAATATGCAGTAAAATTATATGCATATCTACTGTGATGTATAGTAGGAAAATATAAAATTTTCTTAAAATGGATTATACTCTGTTAGCAGATTTATATATATTTCTTGGTATAGGAAAATTAAAATTGTTGCTAAAATATCCAGCATTTGATATGCAATTTAATGGATGGTATAACACTGTGAGAAATGTATACAATTTTGCTATGATGATTTTTGGAAAAGAAGGTGAAGGTGAAGGTGAAGTCGATCAGTCATGTCCGACTCTTTGCGACCCCGTGGACTGTAGTCTACCAGGCTCCTGCGTCCATGGGATTCTCCAGGCAAGAATACTGGAGTGGGCTGCCATTTCACATCAATTGTTGTAGTGAGTTACATAGTAATTTGCTATATGAGGATAAGAGTGCTAAATTCCGGGGACAAAAGCCTCTTGATGAAGGTGAATGAGGAGGGTGAAAAAGCTGACTAGAAACTCAACATTCAAAAAACTAAGATCGTGGCATTCAACAATGATGCAACATTGCTGGATCATCAAAAAAGCAAGAGAGTTCCAGAAAAAAAAAAACACCTATTTCTGCTTTATTGACTATGTCAAGCCTTTAACTGTGTGTATCACAATAAACTGTGGAAAATTCTTCAAGAGATGGGAATACCAGACTACCTGACTGCCTCTTGAGAAACCTGCATGCAAGTCAGGAAGCAACAGTTAGAACTGGACGTGGAACAACAGATTGGAAAGGAGTTTTCCAAACAGGAAAAGGAGTACGTCAAGGCTGTATATTGTCACCCTGCTTATTTAACTTCTATGCAGAATACATCATGAGAAACGCTGGGCTGGAAGAAGCACAAGTAGGAATCAAGATTGACAGGAAAAATATCAATAACCTCAGATATGCAGATGACATCACCCTTATGACAGAAAGTAAAGAAGAACTAAAGAGCCTCTTGATGAAAATGAAAGAGGAGAGTGAAAAAATTGGTTTAAAGCTCAACATTCAGAAAACAAAACAAATGGCATCCGGTCCCATCACTTCATGGCAAATAGATGGGGAAACAGTGGAAATAGTGTCAGACTTTATTTTGGGGGCCTCCAAAATCACTGCAGATGGTGACTGCAGCCATGAAATTAAAAGACGCTTACTCCTTGGAAGGAAAGTTATGATCAACCTAGATAGCATATTAAAAAGCAGAGACATTTGCCAACAAAGGTCCCTCTAGTCAAGGCTGTGATTTTTCCAGTGGCCATGTATGGATGTGAGAGTTGGACACTAAAGAAAGCTGAGCAGTGAAGAATTGATGCTTTTGAACTGTGGTGTTGGAGAAGACTCTTGAGAGTCCCTTGGACTGTAAGGAGATCCAACCAGTCCACCCTAATGGAGATCAGTCCTGAGTGTTCATTGGAAGAACTGATGCTAAAGCTGAAACTCTAATATTTTGGCCACCTGATGCAAAGAGCTGACTCATTTGAAAAGACCCTGATGGTGGGAAAGATTGAAGACAGGAGGAGAAGAGGACAACAGAGGATGAGATGATTGGATGGCATCACTAAACAATGGTCATGAGTTTGGGTAAACTGCAGGANTTTGGCCACCTGATGCAAAGAGCTGACTCATTTGAAAAGACCCTGATGGTGGGAAAGATTGAAGACAGGAGGAGAAGAGGACAACAGAGGATGAGATGATTGGATGGCATCACTAAACAATGGTCATGAGTTTGGGTAAACTGCAGGAGTTGGTGATGGACAGAGAGGCTTGATGTGTTGCGGTTCATGGGGCTGCAAAGAGTCGGACATGACTGAATGACTGAATTGAACTGATGCTGGGAAGGATTAAAGGCAGGAGAAAGGGACAGCAGAGAACAAGATGCTTGGAGGGCATCAACAACTCAATGGACATGAGTTTGAGCAAGCTCCGGGAGATGGTGAAGGACAAGGAGGCCTGGCATGCTGCAGTCCATGGGGTCTCAAAGAGCCAGACAGGACTGAGTGACTGAATGACAACAACAAAGAGCTTTTAAGAGCAACTTTATACCTAAACTTACCAGTAACTTGAGATAAAAGTATTTTGTCTTGTGTTTATTCTCAAAGTAATTAAAAAAGGATCATCAAGTTACTTCAAAGTTTTTGTACTATTTTCCTGATAGCATTTCATTTTCTCATATTATCTTTTTGCATTTGTAGGGTTGGTTTTTATTACTCATGGTTCATAGTAGATTTTTGTTCCATCATTCCTAGACTCAAGGCAATGTAATATTCTTTCCATGTGTGGTGTATTTTAAATCATTTAAACTATATTCTACCTTTCAGACAAAGATTTGAACTAGAGGATTAGAATGATCAGATCTTGGTTGATTTCATTTCAGTAATTTAACATTGCCACAATTTGACAGATTTCTAGCAGAATATTAGGTATAAACTTGACAGATATTGTCTAGTCCCCACCATATTATAGATGAGAAAAATGCAGACCCATTGTGACTAAATCACCTCCTCAATCCTATTTCCAGTTTCTAAACCTCATCCATTAATAAATTCAAGTATTTAATACTTAGTAAAAGGAAGTGGGTAAATTTGTTCAATTATGAATATAATACATCAAGGTAGTTAAAAGCTGAATACAAAATACTCTGCTTACTTTAAAATTTTCAAAAACTTCACACATATGGTTTCATGTAATCCCTTACTAACTTTTTCCCCCTTCCCCCATATTGCTCCTCCCTGCTTCTGACTCCCTGTTTGTAACTACTAGTTTAACCTCTGTATCTGTGAGTATGCTTCTTTTTTGTTCCATTCACAAGTTTGTTGAATTTTTTAAATTCCATATGTTAGTCATCAGTTCAGTTCAGTCCCTCAGTCATATCCGACACTTTGCGAACCCATGAATCACAGCACACCAGGCCTCCCTGTCCATCACCAACTCCCGGAGTTCACTCAGACTCACGTCCATCGAGTCAGTGATGCGATCCAGCCATCTCATCCTCGGTCATCCCCTTCTCCTCCTGCCCCCAGTCCCTCCCAGCATCAGAGTCTTTTCCAATGAGTCAACTCTTCGCATGAGGTGGCCAAAGTATTGGAGGTGCAGCTTCAGCATTATTCCTTCCAAAGAAATCCCAGGTTGATCTCCTTCAGAATGGACTGATTGGATCTTCTTGCAATCCAAGGGACTCTCAAGAGTCTTCTCCAACAGCACAGTTCAAAAGCATCAATTCTTCGGTGCTCACCCTTCACAGTCCAACTCTCACATCCATACATGACCATTGGAAAAACCATAGCCTTGACTAGACAGATCTTATTTGGCAAAGTAATGTCTCTGCTTTTGAATATACTATCCAGGTTGGTCATAACTTTTCTTCCAAGGAGTAAGCGTCTTTTAATTTCATGGCTGCAGTCACCATCTGCAGTGATTTTGGAGCCCAAAAAAATAAAGTCTGACACTGTTTCCACTGTTTCCCCATCTATTTCCCATGAAGTGATGGGACCGGATGCCATGATCTTCGTTTTCTGAATGTTGAGCTTTAAGCCAACTTTTTCGCTCTCCTCCTTCACTTTCATCAAGAGGCTTTTTAGCTCCTCCTCACTTTCTGCCATAAGGGTGGTGTCATCAGCATATCTGAGGTTATTGATATTTCTCCCGGCAATCTTGATTCCAGCTTGTGTTTCTTCCAGTCCAGCGTTTCTCATGATGTACTCTGCATATAAGTTAAATAAGCAGGGAGACAATATACAGCCTTGACGTACTCCTTTTCCTATTTGGAACCAGTCTGTTGTTCCATGTCCAGTTCTAACTGTTGCTTCCTGACCTGCATACAGATTTCTCAAGAGGCAGGTTAGGTGGTCTGGTATTCCCATCTCTTTCAGAATTTTCCACAGTTTATTGTGATCCACACAGTCAAAGGCTTTGGCATAGTCAATAAAGCAGAAATAGATGTTTTTCTGGAACTCTCTTGCTTTTTCCATGATCCAGCGGATGTTGGCAATTTGATCTCTGGTTCCTCTGCCTGTTCTAAAACCAGCTTGAACATCAGGGAGTTCACGGTTCACATATTGCTGAAGCCTGGCTTGGAGAATTTTGAGCATTACTTTACTAGCGTGTGAGATGAGTGCAATTGTGCGGTAGTTTGAGCATTCTTTGGCATTGCCTTTCTTTGGAATTGGAATGAAAACTGACCTTTTCCAGTCCTGTGGCCACTGCTGAGTTTTCCAAATTTGCTGGCATATTGAGTGCAGCACTTTCACAGCATCATCTTCCAGGATTTGAAACAGCTCAACTGGAATTCCATCACCTCCACTAGCTTTGTTCTTAGTGATGCTTTCTAAGGCCCACTTGACTTCACATTCCAAGATGTCTGGCTCTAGATTAGTGATCACATCCTCATGATTATCTGGGTCGTGAAGATCTTTTCTGTACAGTTCTTCTGTGTATTCTTGCCACCTCTTCTTAATATCTTCTGCTTCTGTTAGGTCCATACCATTTCTATCCTTTATCGAGCCCATCTTTGCATGAAATGTTCCCTTGGTATCTCCAATTCTCTTGAAGAGATCTCTAGTCTTTCCCATTCTGTTGTTTTCCTCTATCTCTTTGCATTGATTGCTGAAGAAGGCTTTCTTATCTCTTCTTGCTATTCTTTGGAACTCTGCATTCAGATGCTTATATCTTTCCTTTTCTCCTTTGCTTTTCACCTCTCTTCTTTTCACAGCTATTTGTAAGGCTTCTTCAGACAGCCATTTTGCTTTTTTGCATTTCTTTTCCATGGGGATGGTCTTGATACCTGTCTCCTGTACAATGTCATGAACCTCCGTCCATAGTTCATCAGGAACTCTGTCTGTCAGATCTAGTCCCTTAAATCTACTTCTCACTTCCACTGTATAATCATAAGGGATTTGATTTAGGTCATACCTGAATGGTCTAGCGGTTTTCCCTACTTTCTTCAATTTGAGTCTGAATTTAGTAATAAGGAGTTCATGATCTGAGCCACATAATAGGCCCAATAAAGACTGTTTTGATTTGGGGAGAAGAGTCTTGAGGCTTATTTAGATCAAATGAGTACATACTGTTTTACCGAGAATTTTTTAGAATAGTTTTAAGTTTGCAAAAGAACTGAGAGGAAGGTAGGTTTACCAAACACCCTCTTACCTCACACATGTATAGTCTCCCCCATTATCAATATCACTTATCAGAATGGCACATTTCTTACTAAGGATGAATCTACATTATCACCTCATAATCATCCAAAGTTCATAGTTTCCTTTAGGGATTATTCTTGGTAGTATATATTCTATGGACTTGGGAGAAATGTTTAATGACATATCAGTTATTACAGTATTAAACAGAGCAGTTTCATTGCCCTAAAGATTGTCTGTGCTCTGCCAACTAATCTCTACCACCCTGCTCCCCAGTAGCCTCTCATCTTTTTAGTGTATCCATAGTTTTACTTTTTTTCCCATAATATCATATATTTGGAATTGTATAGGATATAGCCTTTTCAGATTGCTTATTTCATTTAGTAATAGGCATGTATGATTCCTACATGTCTTTTCATGGCTTAATAGCTCATTGTTTGTGTGCTGAATAATACTCCATTTTCTGAATGTATTATGGTTTATTTATCCACTCACCTAGTGAGGGACATCTTGGTTGCTTCCAAGGACTGTCCATTATGAACAAAGCTGCTATTAACATTATGTGTAGGCTTCTGTGTGGATAGAAAAATTTCAGCTTCTTTGGGTAAATGCCAAGGAGTATGTTTGCTGAATTGTATAGTCAAAATATGTCTAGTTTGGTAAGAAATGCCAGCTTGTCTTCCAAAGTGGCTGAACTGTTTTGCATTCCCACGAGCCAAGTCTAATACCTGTTATTCAACATCCTTGTCAGCATTTGGTATTGTCAGTGTCCTAGATTTAACCATGCTAATAGGTGTATGGAGGTATCTGATTGTTTGGATTTTCATTTGCTTGATAATGCATCATTTTAAATGCTTATTTGCCATCTGTAAATATTCTTTGATGAGATCTATGTTAAGGACTTTTGCCCAGTTTTTAATTAAATTGTTTTCCTTATTGTTGAGCTTTAAGAATTCTTTGTATTTTTGGATAACTTCTTTATCACATGTGCCTCCTGTATCTTGTCTTCTCTTGAAATTCTTTTACAGAGCAGACTGTTTAATCTTAATCAGTCCAGTTTACCAGTTATTGAATATTTATTTCAAGGATTGTATCTTTGGTGTTTATTTAAACAGGCATCATCATACCCTAGTCATCTAAGCTTTCTACTACTATCTTTTAAGAGTTTTATAGTTTGAGATTTTACATTTCAGTCTAATTCGTTTTAAACTATTTTTGTGAAGGATGAAATGTAGTGTCTACATTCAAGTTTTTGCAGGTGGATTCTCAGGTGTCTAAGCAGCATTTGGAGAAAACATTATCTTTGCTTCATTATATTGTCTTTTCTCTTGCCAAACGTCAGTTGATTACATACATGGAGGTTTTCAGTTCAGTCGCTCAGGTGTGTCCAACTCTCTGTGACCCACGGACTGCAGCACGCCAGGCCTCCCTGTCCATCACCAACTCCCAGAGTTCACTCAGACTCATGTTCAATGAGTTGGTGATGCCATCCAATTCCCTCATTCTCTATAGTCCCCTTCTCCTCCTACCTTCAATCTTTCCCAGCATCAGGGTCTTTTCAAAAGAGTCAGTTCTTCACATCAGGTGGCCAAAGTATTGGAGTTTCATCCTCAGCATCAGTCCTTCCAATGAACACTCAGGACTGATCTCCTTTAGGATGGACTGGTTGGATCTCCTTGCAGTCCAAGGGACTTTCAAAAGTCTTCTTCAACACCACAGTTCAAAAGCATCAATTCTTCAGCTCTCATCTTTCTTTAGGTCCAACTTTCACATCCATACATGACTACCAGAAAGATCATAGCCTTGACTAGAGGGACCTTTGTTGGCAAAGTAATGTCTCTGCTTTTGAATATGCTATCTAGATTGGTCATAACTTTTCTTCCAAGGAGTAAGCGTCTTTTAATTTCATGGCTGCAGTCACCATATGCAGTGATTTTAGACCGCCAAAGAATAAAATCTGTCACTGTTTCCCCATCTATTTGCCATGAAGTGATGGGACCAGATGCCATGATCTTCGTTTTCTGAATGTTGAGCTTTAAGCCAACTTTTTCACTTTCATCAAGAGGCTTTTTAGTTCCTCTTCACTTTCTGCCATAAGGGTGGTGTCATCTGCATATCTGAGGTTATTGATATATCTCCCACCAGTCTTGATTCCAGCCTGTTCTTCCTCCAACCCAGTGTTTCTCATAGTACTCTGCATATAAGTTAAATAAGCAGGGTGACCATATACAGCCTTGACATACTCCTTTTCCTATTTGGAACCAATTTGTTGTTCCATGTCCAGTTCTAACTGTTGCTTCCTGACCTGCATACAGATTTCTCAAGAGGTATGTCATGTGGTCTGGTATTTCCATCTCTTTCAGAATTTTCCACAGTTTACTGTGATCCATACAGTCAAAGGCTTTGGCATAGTCAAAAAAGCAGAAATAGATGTTTTTTTTCTGGAACTCTCTTGCTTTTTTGATGATCCAGCAGATGTTGGTAATTTAATCTCTGGTTCCTCTGCCTTTTCTAAAACCAGCTTGACCATCTGGAAGTTCATGGTTCACGTATTGCTGAAGCCTGGCTTGGAGAATTTTGAGCATTACTTTACTAGTGTGTGAGATGAGTGCAATCTGTCTCTTATACACATCTAGATGTGTATAAGAGACAGTTGGCAGGTAGGTTCTGTACCACTAGCACCATCTGGGAAGCCTGAGTGTGTATATGTGTGTATATATGTGTATATATGTGTATGTGAGATGTGTTTCTGACATACGTGATGTCTGACTCTCCTAAACCTAGCACAGTTTCAATCATTCATTCCAGTGTTTACTGAGCTCATACCTTGTACTGGGCGCTGCTTTAAAACTTATGAACCAGAAGTGAGAACAGCAGTTAATTTTGGACTTCATGGAGTTTCTATTCTAGTTGGAGAGAGGAAAAAAAAAAGTAAGTACTTAAAAAAGTTGAGGCATGAACATGAATCAGCCATAGGTGCACAAACAACAGAATTCTGTAAAACGATAACAATTATCTTTCAATTAAAAAATAAANAGATAGGATACTGAAAGATGAACTCCCCAGGTCGGTAGGTGCCCAATATGCTACTGGAGATCAGTGGAGAAATAACTCCAGAAAGAATGAAGAGATGGAGCCAAAGCAAAAACAACACACAGTTGTGGATGTGACTGGTGTTGGAAGCAAGGTCTGATGCTGTAAAGAGCAATATTGCATAGGGACCTGGAATGTTAGGTCCATGAGTCAAGTCAAATTGTAAGTGATCAAACAGGAGATGACAAGAGTAAAGGTCTAAATTTTAGGAACCAGCAAACTAAAATAGACTGGAATGGATGAATTTAACTCAGATAACCATTATATCTACTACTGTGAGCAAGAATCCCTTAGAATAAATGGAGCAGCCATCATAGTCAACAAAGGATTCCAAAATGCAGCACTTGGATGTAGTCTCAAAAATGACAGAATGGTCTTTTGTTCATTTCTAAGGCAAATCATTCAATATCATGGTAATCTAAGTCTATGCCCTGACCAGTAATGCTGAAGAAGCTGAAATTGAATGGTTCTACAAGACCTTTTGGAACTAACACCCAAAAAAGATGTCCTTTTCATTATAGGGGACTGTAATGCAAAAGTAGGAAGTCAAGAAACACCTGGAGTACCAGGCAAATTTGGCCTTGGAGTACAGAATTGTCATGCAAGTGTATACTTCTCAGTTTTTGTCTCGTCACTACAAAAATTTGGAGTGACGGACATTAAAGCCCCCTTGGCGTGTCACAGCTCTTGGGTCTTGGATAGACTGTGTTATAGCTCTTAGACAAATGAGTGTTACAGCTCTATTTTATTTAGAAGATAGGAGGAAAATCCATCTTCGAGGCTGAAGGGCACCTCGATCCAAAGACGTGAAAAGAAGAGCGCCCGAGCACCCGGGAGAGAGAGAGAGAGCTATAACATGGTCTATCCACGATCCGAGAGCTGTGACACGCTGAGGGGGCTTTAATGTCCGTCACTTGAAATCTTTGTTGTGACGAGACAAAAACCGAGGAGCATACACTCGCCTGACAGAATGAAGCAGGGCAAAGGCTAATAGAATTCTGCTAAGAGAATGTGATGGTGGTCATAGCAAACACCCTCTTCCAACAGCACAAGAGAAGATTCTACACATGGTCATCACCAGATGGTCAACACTGAAGTCAAATTGATTACATTCTTTGCAGCTAAAGATGGAGAAGCTCTATACAGTCAGCCGAAACAAGACTGGTGCTGACTGTGGCTCAGGTCATGAACTTGGAAATGTTGTTGCAGAACTATGAAAGACGTCGGGATTCTTGGCCTCTGGAGAAGAATTCAATCCAGGGACTGAGATGAGGCCTGATTGCTCAGAGCTTTTGTGTAATAAAGTTTTATTAAAGTATAAAGGACATAGAGAAAGCTTCTGAAATAGACATCAGAAGGGGGCAGAAAGAATATCCCACTTGCAAGTCTTTAACTGAATGTTATATAGTTACTAGCAGTCTGTCGGGGAAGGCAATGGCACCCCACCCCAGTACTCTTGCCTGGAAAATCCAATGGACGGAGTAGCCTGGTGGGCTGCAGTCCATGGGGTTGCTAACAGTCGGACAGACTGAGCGACTTCACTTTCACTTTTCTCTTTCGTGCATTGGAGAAGGAAATGGCAACCCACTCCAGTATTCTTGCCTGGAGAATCCCAGGGATGGGGGAGCCTGGTGGGCTGCCGTCTATGGGGTCACACAGAGTCGGACACGACTGAAGTGACTTAGCAGCAGCAGCAGCAGTCTGTCAGTGAAGGGAAGGAATGTCTCAAAACTCAGAGAATGGCACCAGGCCCCTCGCCCACAAGATACATTTTGAGATAATCTTGGCACCAGAGGAGTCATCTGGGGTCATAAATGATTGACTTGAATCTTGTATAAAGGCAGATTAGCATACAAATAGTTCCATTTACGTGGATTAGGAGAACAGTGTATGAGGGTAACATATGGTTCTGAGCCTAAATCTGAGCTTTTAGGAGGAATGGACTTGAAGATAGAATCTGGGGTAAATGCATAGTACATTAACATAGTTTAAGACAAACGTTTCCATAAGAAAAATGTATTGGTTATCTTAAGATTTGAGAAAAATTAAGTTCAGGTGGAACCATGTGTCATTATGGCAACACAGTATTTTAAGAAAAACCTGTTTTTAAATTTGTATAGAGAAGGGAAAGAAATATATCACTAGTTTGTTTCCTCCAGCCACTTAAGAGAGAGATTAAAAAAAAAAATATCTGACACTTGCAGCCTATATCCTCTGTTTGGAGACCCCTGGCCTTCCTGCCTGTTACCCTCTCAAACTCATTATTGCCAAATTTAGACTTAAATTGAAGAAAGTAGAGAAAACCACTAGACTATTTGAAGTGAAAGTGAAGTGACGTCGGTCAGTCGTGTCCGACTCTTTGCAACCCCATGGACTGTAGCCTACCAGGCTCCTCTGTCTGTGGGATTTTCTGGACAAGAATACTAGAGGGGGTTGCCATTGCTTCTCCTGGAGATCTTCCCTACCCAGGGATTGAACGCAGGTCTCCAGCATTGCAGGCAGATGCTTTACTGTCTGAGCCACCAGGGAAGTCAAAAGTAGAATGGAGTGTGAAGTAGCTCAGATCAGCTCATATCTGGCCTTGTAACCCACAGTAAAGAATCTTGACATTGACACTGAAGTCGCTCAGTCATGTCCGACTCTTTGCGATCCCATGAACTGTAGCCTACCATTCCTCCATCCATGGAATTTCCTAGACAAGAGTACTGGAGTGGGTTGTCATTTCCTTCTCCAGGAAATCTTCCTGACCAAGGGATCAAACCCATGTCTCCCACATTGTAGGCAGACGCTTTACCATCTGAGCCACCAGTATGACCTAAATCAAATCCCTTATGATTATACAGCAGGTTGCACAGACAGCTAGCATAAAGGTGCAAGTGATGTGTGGTTAGGGCATATGGAGTGCTGAGGGTGCTTGTAGTTCATTGAGGGGGTCCATGGGTGAGATATTACCAGTGGTTCAGTTATGGGCTTCTCGATGGAGTCCACCATACCATTAGTAGGATCTGAGTTCCTTTATTATACCCCAAGTGTTCTGTCTTCTGTGCTTCTCAATCCTAAATTGAGGATTTAGTTCATGAGTTAGTATTGTGAATGGGGTGAGAGAGAAATTAGCCTCTTTGGCAGAATCTTGCAGACCTGGGGAAGTCAAATGCTCTCTCTTTTCCCCGCAGGAGATGTCACAGGCTAGGAATATCTCTGTTAGCTCTAAGGTATGCTGCCTTGGACCATAAAGAAGGCTGAACACCAGTGAACTAATGCTTTTAAATTGTGATGCTGGAGAAGAATTTTGAGAGTCCCTTACACTGCAAAGAGATCAAACCAGTCAATCTTAAAGGAAATCAACACTGAATATTCACTGGAAGAACTGTTGCTGAAGCTGAAGCTCCAATACTTTGGTGATCTGATGTGAAGAGCCAATTTATTTGAAAAGACCCTGCTGGGAAGACAAAAGGAAAAGGCAGAAGCAAAGGATAAGATGATTAGATAGAATCACCAACTCAGAGGATATGAGTCTGAGCAAACTCTGGGAGATAGTGGAGGACAAGAGGAGCCTGGCATGCAACAGTCCATGGGGTTGCAAAGAGTCAGACATGATTTAGTGACTGAAAAACAGCAACAGCAGATGCTGCTTTGGATAAGGTGAGATGCAGGTAAGTTAATTTTTTTCCTTACCTACTTCAGTGTGTCTGAAGTCATATTTATTTGGCTCCAGTAGTGTGTGGAAATTCTTCTATAGAAAATTAGACTTCTACAAAGGCTTGCTCATTCATGGATGATCATCTAACCCAGTGTTCTCCAGGGGTTCCTGGGACCACAGCCAAGAGAAGCTCAATCTGGCTCATGGTCCACAGCCAGGATTGAGGTCCATCTGCCTATCACCTGCCACGTGGGTGGCTGACACCACTTCCAGGTTCCTTTGAAAGTATCTCTGATTCTCAGATCTCCCTCAAAGGTACTTTTATCCATGGATTGATGCTGAATTTTTACTGTTGGGTTAGGGGAAAGCATGGGAGATGCTACCATGATGCTGATGTCACCCACCAATACATTGTGTTTTCATTTTCATTTAGTATAAAATGGTTTTAAATTTGTCTTGAAATTTCTTACTTGGCTCCATATGTTATTTAAAGGTATGTTGTTTGATTGCCCATATTTTGGAATTATCCAGTTGTCTTTCTGTTATTGATTTCTAGTTTAACCCCATTGTAGTCTAAAAGCAGGTTTTGTTTATGATTTCTGTGCTTTTCAAGATGTTTTATGACCCAGAATGTGGTCTATCTTGGTGAGTGTTTCATGGAGGCTTGCAAAAAAAATGTGTATTCTGCTGATTTGGCTGAAATAATCTATAGATATCAGTTATATTCTTTTGATTAATGGTACCGTTTAGTTCAATTCTATCCTTACCGTTTTTCCTCCTGCCTGGTCTGTTCATTTCTGATGGAGGGTTGTTGAAGACTTTAACTCTTCAACTGTAATGGTAGATTCATTTATTTCTCCTTGTAGTTCTATCAGTTTTTGCCTCACAGAGTTTGATACTGTCATTGGGTGGATACACATTAAGCGTTGTTATGTTGTCTTAGAATGCCCTTTTTACCTCTGGTAACTTTCCTTTGGTGTCTGTACTATAGTACATACTGTTTTCACATAATCAAGTTTACAGGAAAGAACCACTTGGGAAAGGTTTGAATTGCATTTCTTTTTGACCCCTGTTTGTTGATTTCACTCATTATCGAATGAGTACTTAGATCTGAAAGCTAAAGGCTCTGAGAAGTGTGTTTTTAACTGGTTTTCTGTTTGAATATGGCAAGATTACTGAGTGTTAAAAAAATGAACAGACCATGTCATGTGACTCTAATTACTGATGTTTTTCACCTCTCTTTTTGTTTCTTTCCCTTCACTTCATTCCAAAATAATTGTATAGATATAATACAGAATGGGAACAGAAAATGACAGTCTATCAAAAATAGAAGTAATGAACATTAATTACTTTAAGGTGGGAAGAAAAAAGAAAGTGTCTTAAATGAAACACAAAAATTCTATAGAGCTTCTATCAGAAGGGAGAGGAGAGTAAAGAACTCAATGCAAATGCTGTGTCATGTTGAAAAATATCATCCTTTTGGGCAAGGTAATCAGTTTAGAACTTTAAATACATATTCAAAACCAATATCAAGTTCAGTTTAATTATGTTAATTTGATGTATAATTCTCTTCGATAATTATTATTTTCCTGAGGGTAACCATGTAATTTTGTTTTCTTTCTTGACTAGTTACCCAGAACACTCATGTAACATTCTTTGTCCTAAACTTGATATAATTTGATAATCTTATATTTAATCTGATCTATAGGTTTTTTTTTAATGTGTTAAGATTTTTCTTTGTGTTTATGTTCATTCTATTTGATACTGAGTTTAATTTTCAGATGCTATTTAGCATATGCAGTTTGGACGTTAATTCCACTTTCAGTGGTGAGTTATGGGTCTCAGTTCCAGCTACAAATTAAAATCACCTGAGGGATCTCTACCCATGACACATTCGTGAGCACCACTCAGATGGATAAGGCCTGATTGTTGGAATATTGTTTTGAAAGCTCCATAGTTGGGTTGGACGTGTAGGCAGAGTTGAGAACAGTCAACCTCAAGAAGCCATTACTCTCATCCTCCTCTGACTCACGCTCTCAAACCTAAGTCCTTAGTGACAGCACTGACCTGACCACAGAGACAGGTCGTGGATAGACACATGATCTGGTTCGAAACATGGAATCAGAGAGGAACTTGCTTGGTATTTTTGTAAGAATTCCTCACTGTAGAGAGAGAGCCATTGAAATATTTGGTCCCTACTGTCTACGAGGGCTTAATGTCATGTCCAAGTTTCCTAATGTCTAAGGACTTCCCTGATGACTCAGATGGTAGAGAATCTGCCTGCAGTGCATGAGACCAAGGTTCGATCCCTGGGCCAGGAAGACCTCTTGGAGAAGGGAATGACAACCCACTCTAGCATTCTTGCCTGGTGAATCCCATGGACAGAGGAGCCTGTCAAGCTTCAGTCCGTGGGATCCAAAGAGTTGGACACAGTTGAGCGACTAATGCTTTCTTTCTTTCAGTGTCTATGAATATTGTCATTTGTTTGGCATAAGGTCCAATACTTCATCTGCCTTGCTATCATTATATGCAGAAATGTAGAGCTGATGAGAAAAATGCAGGAGAGAGGAGTTAGTCACTGATTTATCTAACTCTAAAACCAGCCTTATGGCTAGTTTATGTATAGGAAATTAACCAATTGATGTTCTCCCATAAGATTTTGGACCCTCCTGGATTCCATATCTTTACTTCAATAGTTTAGCTATGCATGATGCAGCAATGAATTTGGCCTGTAATGATTTTTCTTGAAGCTTACCATAGATGTATTGTTAATTAATGTTTGTATATATGTCAGATTAGTCACTTCATCATTGGTTATGTTTATAGTTTTCTTCATAAGCATGATTTATTTTCTGTTAAAACTATATTTGGGTTGTTGAGCACATCTCTTGTATATCCTTATGATAGTTGTTCACAGAAGAAGTTATCCAAATGTAGTGGAGACAGAAATGGCAAATATTAGAGGCTGAAGTGTTAGAAGTGACTATTTTAAAAATCCAACTGCATATCGGTCTTCCTGCAGCATAGAACGTCGGAGTACTGTTAGTTTTACATCTTTGGTAATGTCTTTACGTGTCTTCTTATAGTATAAATTGACAAAGCAATGCATTTTTGCCTACTTTACTGTTTTCCATGTATTCTCCCAGCCACATGAAATGCAGTAGTCAATGGCATGTGCCATTTTTACTGTTTTACATTATGAAACCCCCAAGTAAGTTTGCAGATGTAACACCATTGTTCAGTTTTATAAAGTACTGCTTCAAACTATTAGATTTTCATCAAACTTCCCCAACACAGGTGCTGACTAAGTCTGGGGAGAAAGTTACACCATTGTTGAGTTCTCCACATCAGGGAGGCTGAAGAGGCCATAGATAGTCTATTTCAGTCTATTATGGCAGTGCAGAGTTGTGGGGTTAAAATTAAAAGGTCATGCAGTTCTTTTTTTATGGGAACTTCTGATGTTTAAATATCCGTTAAACCAGTCAACAAAGAAACACACACCGTGTGGGCCAAACACATCTGGCTTACTGGCTAGCTGCATGTATGCTTGGGAGTGACTATAGTCATCCGTCTGAACTAGGGCTAGGAATCTTCTGTGTCCTTTCCCAGGTCTTGCCTGCTGTAGCCTTTCTCTCCTAAGGCACTAGTGACCTGGGTCTGCCTTCCTACATAATGAAGTTACCAAGTAAGAACTTGGTGGTGAAGAGCTACCAAAAAACTTATTTTTCTGCTTTCTTATGTATGAGTATTCTACATTTTCTCTCACACCTTTCAGCTCTGTTGGTCACCCACATTAGAGCAATGGATTAATTTTGGATTTAGTGTTTGGTGTTGTTTTTAAGCCTTTCTCTTAAATCTTTGTAATTATTTTTGAAGCTGCCTAGGGCCTGCTGGCTATTAATTATATTGTACTGAAAACTGAAAATTGTAACATGGAGCTCTTCCACTATTATAGATGCATAAATTTATGGTTTATATGCATGTGTCTATGTAGACATACACATAGGTACATTTTAGGATAAGTTCAATAACACAGTAAGTATAAAATAAATTAGGAAAATAACAGAATCTCCTAGCAGAGTTGATGACAAAGTCCTACTTTATCAACAAAATTTTCCTATGTTTCAAATTTGAGTGAAGTATAAGGTATTTCTTGCTGGGAAAGTCAGTCACACGTGTGGCTCAAAATTGATGACAGCTGAAGGTGTGAGTTCTTTCCACCAGGAAAAGGAGTTGTTAGCAGCTCCTACTCTATTATTCTGTGGCCTGGCAGATTGGTAGAAGAGAATTAAAACAGTCAACAATTACCTTCAGAAACCTTGCACATTGCTTTGGCAGGGGTAGAGAATGCAGTTGGCAGATTTTCTGGAGGACAGAACCTCAAAGGCCTTTTCTGATATTTTCCACAGTTTTTTAGGACTGCTCTGTTACTTAGCAGTCCCTACCACTGTTTCATACCCAGTTTTGGCAGAGAAAAAATCTGCCGTTAAGTAAAGCCTTGGATCTAGCAATAATTTTCCAAATGTTCAATTTCTTTGGATAAAATGGCCAAGGACATTTCTTATAACTCAGTAAAAATTAGTTTCAGTGAAGTCCTAATTTCATTTATTTTTTAAAAGCTGTTTTTTTTTAAATAAAAAGCACTATAAATGAATTTACAATGAAAAATGAGTGTAATTTTCACCCTAGATTCTGACCTCCCTTCCCAGTGAATTTTAAGAGCTATTCTACACACACACACACACACACAGGTGGTGAATTGTTTTTCTTGTGGTTATTGAATTTTCAATAAACTAAAAATAAGCTGAAATAAAGTATATTTAGTTTATGAAGAGATACACTATAATTTCTGTGCTAGATTACCAGTCTAGCAGCTATCCATTGCAATCTCCAACCTTTAGGGTATGTAAAAACAAACTAGACTTTGATAGGTGTTAAAGAAAGGCTGTATGGCAGAATGGAGAGATTTGAGTCTCATGTGGCCTAATAGGTCTTTTCTCTGTTCCCTACATTGGAGGCGAGGTAAAAGCCTACTTTTCCCAGCCTAAGCCAAATGTATCTCTCTAGGACCTCTCATAATTCCTAGGGGGAATCTATATGAAGAGGAGGGCAGCATTTAACTTCTCTACCTGGGACCCCGAATCAGCAGTGGCACCAATGTTAAGTTTGGTGGGAATGTTGATGGAGCTCACAAGCATGGACACAGAAACCTGCTTCTTCCTCAAAGCATCCTCAAGACAGAATAAGGAGAGAAGGCAGACCTGCACTACTACTGTGTGGTGTGCGAAGAGGTCTTGATAAACTTCTTCCAAAATGTCAGCTAAGGATGATTGTGAGAGGACTGCAATAATGGAAGGCTTTCTGGGGACCTCAGTAGCAGGCAGCAAATAATCTCTGATGTGGGCCTCTCTTTCCATGGGAACTCACTTGAGGCAAGGGAGGTCCACATCAAGGATTGTGTATTATGGAGGTTTTCTTGGAAGAGCTGTATCCACCCTACATTACATCTAGCATTTGGTTGCCTTCTCTCCTGACAGTCTAGGTATGGCCAGATTACATCAGTCACATAAAAGGTTTGAGCCTCCTTTCTTGCAACCTGACCTCTGATGGTGTGGGACCATCAGAAGCAGAATGAGAGGGGTATAGAATGAGGAGGATGTAATAGGCCAAGGACAGGGGCAGTGGAAAAAGATGCAGTATCCTGTCCCCAGTGCATGACTCCAGTCACAGCCAACCCCTGAGATGGGGAATGGAGAAGTGTTGCATTATATGTGGTTTGAGTTTAGAATAGACTAGATTTTATAGTGGAGAAGGCAATGACACCCCACTCCAGTACTCTTGCCTGGAAAATCCCATGGACGGAGGAGCCTGGCAGGCTGCAGTCCATGGAGTCACAAAGAGTCAGACATGACTGAGCGACTTCCCTTTCAATTTTCACTTTCCACTTTCGTGCACTGGAGAAGGAAATGGCAACCCACTCCAGTGTTCTTGCCTGGAGAATCCCAGGGACGGGGGAGCCTGGTGGGCTGCCGTCTACGGGGTTGCACAGAGTCAGAGGCGACTGAAGCGACTTAGCAGCAGCAGCAGCAGATTTTATAGTATCTTAAAAATGAGTCATTAGTATTTTTTTAAAAAGACTATTGTGAATTACAATTGATTCAAAAGCTATGAGGTGATGGGAAAAGGCACCATGAAGACAGAAATATAAAGTGGATTCCTGTTTTCCTCGAAGTTAAGCTCTTAATGAGTCATCTATGCATATAGAAAAGGTATCTCTGTATTCTTTTTAAGGCCTAAATATGAAATACTACCCATGCTTTTATTTCCTCTTTAATGTATTTTGCATGTCTCTTAAATGAGCATATCCTTTCAGTTAGGGTCTTGCTAGCTGCTGTAACAGATGAGTTCTGAAGTCTTAGTAGCTCAGTTCATTAGAAGTTTCTCTTGCTCACATGATCAGCAACAATCTTTCCTCCTTGATGCTTTCTCTAGCTGCTTTGCATCTTGAACACCTGGCTTCCAAGGTACCTATTTCCTCTGCATCAAATAAAGAGCATAGAGGTAGAATGTGGGAGATTTTTGTGGACTAGCACCAAAAAGAGATGTACCATGTTTGTCCATATCCCATTGACCTCTGTACATGGCCACATCTGCCTGCCAGGATAGCTCATAAATAGAGCCTAGTTCTGTGAGCAGTGTGAAGAGTAAACTGTTTACCTGTCAGCTTACTAAGCAATAACTAGTAAGCTAGTATATCTACATTTAACTTCAAAACAGCTCCAGACTACTCCATCTTTTTGGCTGTTCCATAATTTATGTTATGTTACCTGGTCTTTTTCTCTTTCAAACAGTACTGCAAAGAACATTCTTATTCATGAATTTGGACATATGTGCATATACCTTAAGTTCTTAGAAGTGAAATTGCTATTTGAAAGTTGAAAATTTTTGTTTCCTTCCNCCCGAGTCAGCAGTGGCACCAATGTTAAGTCTGGTGGGAATGTTGATGGAGCTCACAAGCATGGACACAGAAACCTGCTTCTTCCTCAAAGCATCCTCAAGACAGAATAAGGAGAGAAGGCAGACCTGCACTACTACTGTGTGGTGTGCGAAGAGGTCTTGATAAACTTCTTCCAAAATGTCAGCTAAGGATGATTGTGAGAGGACTGCAATAATGGAAGGCTTTCTGGGGACCTCAGTAGCAGGCAGCAAATAATCTCTGATGTGGGCCTCTCTTTCCATGGGAACTCACTTGAGGCAAGGGAGGTCCACATCAAGGATTGTGTATTATGGAGGTTTTCTTGGAAGAGCTGTATCCACCCTACATTACATCTAGCACTTGGTTGCCTTCTCTCCTGACAGTCTAGGTATGGCCAGATTACATCAGTCACATAAAAGGTTTGAGCCTCCTTTCTTGCAACCTGACCTCTGATGGTGTGGGACCATCAGAAGCAGAATGAGAGGGGTATAGAATGAGGAGGATGTAATAGGCCAAGGACAGGGGCAGTGGAAAAAGATGCAGTATCCTGTCCCCAGTGCATGACTCCAGTCACAGCCAACCCCTGAGATGGGGAATGGAGAAGTGTTGCATTATATGTGGTTTGAGTTTAGAATAGACTAGATTTTATAGTGGAGAAGGCAATGACACCCCACTCCAGTACTCTTGCCTGGAAAATCCCATGGACGGAGGAGCCTGGCAGGCCGCAGTCCATGGAGTCACGAAGAGTCAGACATGACTGAGCGACTTCCCTTTCAATTTTCACTTTCCACTTTCGTGCACTGGAGAAGGAAATGGCAACCCACTCCAGTGTTCTTGCCTGGAGAATCCCAGGGACGGGGGAGCCTGGTGGGCTGCCGTCTACGGGGTTGCACAGAGTCAGAGGCGACTGAAGCGACTTAGCAGCAGCAGCAGCAGATTTTATAGTATCTTAAGAATGAGTCATTAGTATTTTTTTAAAAAGACTATTGTGAATTACAATTGATTCAAAAGCTATGAGGTGATGGGAAAAGGCACCATGAAGACAGAAATATAAAGTGGATTCCTGTTTTCCTCGAAGTTAAGCTCTTAATGAGTCATCTATGCATATAGAAAAGGTATCTCTGTATTCTTTTTAAGGCCTAAATATGAAATACTACCCATGCTTTTATTTCCTCTTTAATGTATTTTGCATGTCTCTTAAATGAGCATATCCTTTCAGTTAGGGTCTTGCTAGCTGCTGTAACAGATGAGTTCTGAAGTCTTAGTAGCTCAGTTCATTAGAAGTTTCTCTTGCTCACATGATCAGCAACAATCTTTCCTCCTTGATGCTTTCTCTAGCTGCTTTGCATCTTGAACACCTGGCTTCCAAGGTACCTATTTCCTCTGCATCAAATAAAGAGCATAGAGGTAGAATGTGGGAGATTTTTGTGGACTAGCACCAAAAAGACATGTACCATGTTTGTCCATATCCCATTGACCTCTGTACATGGCCACATCTGCCTGCCAGGATAGCTCATAAATAGAGCCTAGTTCTGTGAGCAGTGTGAAGAGTAAACTGTTTACCTGTCAGCTTACTAAGCAATAACTAGTAAGCTAGTATATCTACATTTAACTTCAAAACAGCTCCAGACTACTCCATCTTTTTGGCTGTTCCATAATTTATGTTATGTTACCTGGTCTTTTTCTCTTTCAAACAGTACTGCAAAGAACATTCTTATTCATGAATTTGGACATATGTGCATATACCTTAAGTTCTTAGAAGTGAAATTGCTATTTGAAAGTTGAAAATTTTTGTTTCCTTCCAAAGAAAGTTTTGTCAATTACATGCTGATAAATAATTTATGGGAGAAGTCAATGGCAACCCACTCCAGTACTGTTGCCTGGAGAATCCCAGGGATGGCAGAGCCTGGTGGGCTGCCATCTACCAGGTCGCACAGAGTCGGACATGACTGAAGCGACTTAGCAGCAGCAGCAAATAATTTATGAGGTAATCTATCCTGCCTATCTCCCACCCCACTTAAGTGGAATTAGTTCTCCATTGTTATTTCTTTCAATTCATACACATTTTACTTTCATTAATTAGTTGCAATTATTCCTGAGTGCTGTTGTAAATATATCCTTTGCAGCTAGTTTTCTCCTAGTAAAGTCAGAGGTAGCAGAATTATAATTGGTTATTTAACCAATTCTGTGGCTTTGGAGGAGGAATCACTTTGTATCACATGGGGTTCTTTGGAAAACTGGGATGTTAGATATGATTTTTTACAAAGATCCTTAGGTTGATATAATTCAACCAATATCTACAAAATAAAGTGTTACAAGCAACTCTAGGTCAGAAACATGCTAACAATGATTTCTTAATGAAGTAAGACATATCACTAGAAATAATACTAGAGGCATTTAATTAAGAGGCAAGATGCTTACCTGAACATTGGTGTGATGCCATTTAGTGTAATACTTCATAATCCTGCAAAAACAGATGCTGCTGTAATACACAGCATCTGTCTCTTTAATTAATTTTAAATATTTTTAAAATTAAGTAAATGGAAAAAAAAGTTTCCAGCTTTTATATCATCTGCTTTTATGTTCTTTTGTTAAATAATCTTGTGAATATCTTTCTTTGGACAAAAAATTGGAAAGTAAAATAATTAAGCAGTTTTCTAATGGAAATATAAGCTAGTAAAAGTCTAAAGTGATATAATTTTTAAAAACTAATGGTAATACTCTAAAGATGTCTGTTGCCTAATATGCTTTGATCAAACTTTAATTTGCATTTGTCTACAGGCAGGATCTTAGGTTTAATTTGCTTATATGTATGGGTACATGTATCCCCTTGACCAATATGGAGTATGTGAGGAATATTTGAAGAATAGTTTGGAAGCTCCCTGTATCAGTTGGACTGAGAGTTTTGATTGTTGAATAAATATAATTAGAAAGACTGGGACTGTGATGCTAAAACTTGGTCTGATGTTAAAGTTTATATACCTGTAATGGAGTTTTATGAGCTGGTGGTGGGGAAGAGAGAGAACGAGGATTGGGGTCCTAGCTTTGCTCGATCTGAAATCAGTTGGGAACCAAGATTCACCTCACAGGTGAAGATGGGGCATCGAGGAAGAGGAGAAATCTGATCAGTCAAGGCAGTGAAGTTTTCTGGCAGATTTTCCAGGGTGTTGCCGTGTCCTTTGCTTGATGTGGGCTCTACTAGGTCCAAGGCAAAGCCGTGAAGCAAAGAGGGTTTGTAGTTGCAATCTGCATTCTAATTCTTTCATTTCCACTTCTCCATCCACTTAGATGGCTCAGGAAAGTAAAGTAACCCTAGCATCTAAAATGGAAGAGCAGTGGTATTAACATAAAGAAGATCTTAATATTCCAAATAGAGTGTTCTTTTGCAACTCTCTGAATATAATTCAAAAATTATAAGCTACCTAAGGGTCCTACAGAAAAGATCTTCATGACCCAGATAATCATGAGGATGTGATCACTAAATCTAGAGCCAGACATCTTGGAATGTGAAGTCAAGTGGGCCTTAGAAAGCATCACTAAGATCAAAGCTAGTGGAGGTGATGGAATTCCAGTTGAGCTGTTTCAAATCCTGGAAGATGATGCTGTGAAAGTGCTACCCTCAATATGCCAGCAAATTTGGAAAACTCAGCAGTGGCCACAGGACTGGAAAAGGTCAGTTTTCATTCCAATTCCAAAGAAAGGCAATGCTCCAACTACCGCACAATTGCACTCATCTCACACGCTAGTAAAGTAATGCTCAAAATTCTCCAAGCCAGGCTTCAGCAATATGTGAACCGTGAACTCCCTGATGTTCAAGCTGGTTTTAGAAAAGGCAGAGGAACCAGAGATCAAATTGCCAACATCCGCTGGATCATGGAAAAAGCAAGAGAGTTCCAGAAAAACATCTATTTCTGCTTTATTGACTATGCCAAAGCCTTTGACTGTGTGGATCACAATAAACCTGTCTCTTATACACATCTAGATGTGTATAAGAGACAGCCCCCNATTAATGATTAGCAGATTTATAGTTCTAATGTAAAAGACAGTTAGTCATTAACTTGAGTAATGTTTACTAATGGTAGCAATTACAGAAAATTATAAACTGTAAAAAAGAAAAGGTCAGTAATGGTCACAAGTGCCTGACATATTTCAGCAGGCTAAAATCACTATTACAGTCAATGAGGTCTTAGGTCAAAGATACAATCATTGTTGAAAGAACAAAACATTACATCAAAATTAATTCAAAAATTAAAATCCATTCCTTCTATATAATTATCAATAAATTTATTACCATTTTCAGCTACACTGTTTATCAAGCATGTCTTCTTTTTGCCTGGAACAAGTTAACAACAAATAGACTTTAAAACATGAGTTTACCTTGTAAGTTTCTTATTTCTCTAAATGTCAAAAAAAATGTTTTGTGTTCTATATGGGGAGAGAAAGATGGTGTTGTTATGTGGCAAAAAGAGACTGTTGCTCTACACTGGCCTGACAATGTAGGTTTTTGGTGAAGAGGTGAAATTTGAGGTCCTCACACTCCCCAGTACAAGAGGTATATACTGTTTAGACCTTTCTCAACTTTAGCTCTGCCTCTGTAGACTCCATCTTTGAGGATCTTATATGGAAATGCCAACACAGATTATAAGTTTAGCAGTGATACCAAAATTAACTTTCCATCTACTCATGCCTTTGGGTTTTATGTGTTCTCTATTTATGAAATTAGTTTCCCCTTATATGAATCTTCATTAATCTAGAATGCTAAAATTCATTCAAACTGAGTGTTCACATAGTATCCATCCTGGAACTATTATGACTTAATACCTAAATGAAATTTAAGCCTATGAAACTGATGAGGTAGTTTTATTAATACAGAATTCTAGATAAATAAAATTCAAAGCCAGGAGTTTGACAAGTTAACAGGAGACGAAATATAAGCTCATTGAAATATTAGTGCAAGCCAAGGAAATTCCTAAGTCTTAAATTCATCTCAATTCAGAAAAGAACACTAGGAATAGTTTACTACTTACAGTGTGTTTACTTGTTCACTTGTCAAGATCATAATGTTTTTCTTAATCCAAACTATAGCTTGCTAGTGACTTCCTATGGCATGTATCTAGCATGACATTAATTTGTTGTAAATCTTATGAAAATGTTGTTAACCCAAACTACTACTATCAAGTGTGGCTTAACACTTAGCTACATTAAGCTTTGGGCTTCCCTGGTGGCTCAGAGGGTAAAGCGTTTGTCTGCAATGTAAGAGACCTGGGTTCAATCCCTGGGCTGGGAAGATCCCCTGGAGAAGGAAATGGCAGCCCACTCCAATATTCTTGCCTGGAAAATCCCATGGATGGCAGAGCCTGGTAGGCTACTGTCCATGGGGTTGCAAAGAGTCGGACACGACTGAGCGACTTCACTTCACTTTACAGTAAGCTTTGGGCCTGGCCCATGATAAGGATGGAGAGGAAGTATGATGTATCTTATTTTTCCTTTCTATAACTTGAATGGCATGCATCTTGATTTAAATTTTCCTGGTTGTTATTCTTTTTTTTTTAATTGAAGTGTAGTTGATTTACAATGTTGTGTTAAGTTTCAGGCCTATAGAAGAGTGGCTCAGTTACGTGTCTATGTATGTACACACACATAACACATACACATATATATTAAGATTCTTCACTTTTATAGCCTATTAAAAAATATTAAGTACAGCTCCCTGTGCCATACAGTAGGTCCTTGCTGAGTATTTATTTTGTGTATAGTACCATGAATATATTAATCCCCAACTCCTAACTTATCCCTGCCACACTGTCCCTCCCCCTGGCTGTTCTCTGTGTCTGTGAGTCTGTCTCTGTTTTCTAGATAGGTCCATTTGTGTCGTATTTTGGATTCCATGCATAAGTGATATCATATGGTCTTTCTCTGACTTACTTCACTTAGTATGGTCATCTCCAGGTCCATTCATGATGCGCAAATGGTATTGTTATGCATTAAAATTGTTTTAAAGTGTGGTTATCAACATTACGAATGAAATTTTATTGTGTTGTATTTCTTCAAAAAATTCAGAAATCATTTCTGAATTTCATTTCTCTAACCACTTCAACATCCTTCTTTAAATCCTTTGTCTATTCTGGACTTTTGACACAAAATTTATTATTAATTATTATTTTCCTAGTATCATATATGGAGAAGGCAATGGCAACCCACTCCAGTACTCTTGCCTGGGAAATCCCAAGGATGGGGGAGCCTGGTGGGCTGCCATCTATGGGGTCGCACAGAGTCAGACACAACTGAAGCAACTTAGCAACAGCAGCAGCAGCAGTATTATATTTTTCCTCTTTAAGAAATATTAAATTCTCATGCTATTTTGTAATAGTGTTTAAGATAACTGCATAAACAGTTATGTATTGAAACAGCATTAATTTTCATTAATAATCTTTATTAACATAACTTACTCATTATTAAGCTCTTTGGTTTGATTCATGTTTTCTGGTTCTTAGGAATTTTTTCTTCAGAAGCTTGTGGACATTTTTTATTATTTTTAATTTATTACATATATTACTTCATCTTGGTTTTTCTTACTATTTCATTTTTAATATTGTATAGAAGGCCTCTGAGTGCAAACTGATTTTTTTTCCTTTACAAGTAATCATTCTTCCTCCAGAGAACTCAACCTTCTCTGATCCTTTGTAGGAAAAATTATCTTTACTTTTGAAATTCAGTTATTTAACCAGGACAAGTGTAAGTGCTGAATTCACTTTAACAATTGTGCTTGCTACAAGACAAACACTTTTGACCTGCAAATTCAGATCTTCAGTAGTTTTCTATTGTGTCTAACTTTTATTTCAATTTTCATATACTTCTCTCCCCTTTTCATTTGTCTTTTAAGTCTGGGAGAGAGATTCAATCTTTTCTTTTACATGACTAATTCAGTTTTCTACAGAAGTAATTCTATTCTTTACTGATTATGATTTAACTAAAATTTTTAGTTATGGTTATAGTTTCTTCATATTTTTTCATTACCTACCTATTTTCCTTTCTTCCTTAGTTTGAAATTTTCATCTAATTTTTCTTCTTTGTCTCAGAGACTATGTTTTATTGTATTTTATTGTGGAATACAAAGCAGATGTTACGTAGACTTTATTATTGCTTTGATGTAGTATTTTTTTTTTTCCAGATTGGTGTTCTTTCTCTATTTCTTGATTTCAGTGTTTACTGATATTAAATTTGCAGAATGCTTTTTAAAAATAGATTCTATATTATTTATCCATTCCTGAATATGAAGACATTGATTTAGGCCTAGTATTAAATACAAAACAGGTTAGTAGGTTCTGTGTGGATCCTAGTTATTTACCTAAATCATGTAAGTATGCTACTGCCGCTGCTAAGTCGCTTCAGTCGTGTCCGACTCTGTGACCCCATAGATAGCAGCCCACCAGGCTCCCCTGTCCCTGGGATTCTCCAGGGAAGAACAGTGGAGTGGGTTGCCATTTCCTTCTTCAATGCATGAAAGTCAAAAGTGAGATTGAAGTCGCTCAGTCGTGTCCAACTCTTAGTTACCCCACGGACTGCAGCCTACCAGGCTCCTCCATCCATGGGGTTTTCCAGGCAAGAGTACTGGAGTGGGTTGCCATTGCCTTCTCCACATGTAAATATATTCTCTGCAATATTTAAGTTGGAGGCCCAGCTGGTATAAGTTTCCCTGAGTAGTTCAGTGATTCCCCTAGATCCTTGGGAATGGGGTAAAATTTAGGGCTGTAGGCAGATCTGAAGGAACCCACTTTATTTTGAACCATTTCTTCCCTGTTTTGGGTGAGAAAGTGCAGCCAGCACTTTCTCTTTTACCACTTTTCCCAATATCCTCCCTATATCCCATATTTTATGTGTCTGTTTCTGGTCTCTTTACTGCTGTTCAGTGACTGTAAAGGGCTCTACCACATTCAGTAGATGCCAGTCATCTGGGTTTTTCCTTCAGTGGAGTCGCAATTATCCTTAACTTCCCCCAAAATCTGCTTGGAAAGCTTTCTGTCCATAGTGCTGGAGCAGCTCCTAATGGAAGTCCCCCATTCTTCTTTCTACTTTCACCTTCAAAACCTTCCTCCACTATTCAGGGGTATGGGTGGGTCCTATCCATTTATTTAATAAGTATCTGTTAAGTGTAAGTGCTGTTGAATTGTTTTCCTACAGGTTTAAGTAGAAGGACCCCTCCTACCAATTAAAAAAGATCATAGAGAATTCCTAAAAATACAGCTTTTTAAAAATGATACTTCTGACACTGCATCAAACAACTTTAATGAAGACATTGCTGAGGGAAATCTGGCATTCTCATTCTGCAGCAGCAAATTTCAGTAGAACACCATGTACAGCGGTCACTGTGCCAGGTCAACGGGTAGCCTCCATGCCCTTAAAGGAAAAGCTACCAACATAAATGTCAAAAATAGAATATCAGGTTACAAGGCTGGAACAATTTTCAGAGCATTAGAAATGACTGGAGAGGCAACGTTAAAATTCTGATCATTTTCTGAGAATTCTCTTCTAGTTAGGTCATAACTGTATACTCCTCAGATGATAACAGAATTATCTCCCAAAGCCTTTTCAACAAAGGTTCTACTCTGTGCCTCATCATTTATTGATTCACCTGAGCACCTCACGCCCAGACCAAGAAACTTCTTATGATAAGTATCACACAAATTCTTTACATTAATCTTTATGCTCCACAAAAGGCTGAGTATGTGAATCTCCAACTCTGAATTAACTGTCAAAGTGTGGCAGAGCTTCTGGATGCAAAAAGGAACAGTCAGCAACCTAGTTAAGAAACTCCTATAAATCATTAAGATAAAGACAAACAACCATAGAGAATAATAGGCAGAAGATATAAGCATAAATTTCACAGAAGAAATCCAAATGGCCAACAGGCATATAAAGAGATGCCCAAACTTACTGGTATTCAGGGAATGAAAATAACCAGATGATATTTCATAATCACAAAATTGGCAGAATATAAGAAGTTTGCTAACAACAAGTGTTAGTGGGGAAAAAGGGAACTCATAATCAGTGGTAGGGGTGCCAACTGGTATAAATACTTTGGAGAGTGATTTGGCGATATTTAGTTAACATGCCTGTAGCCTATTATCCTTCATTCCACTTCTGGGTTGATATCCTAGTGAAATTTTTACACATGTGCAACAGGGAAACATGCCAAAGAATGTTCTTTGCAGTAATGTTTTTAATAACAAAAAGTTGGAATCGACTCAAACGTTCATCTGTAAGAGGATGGTGATTAATAAATTGTGATATATCGATAAAGATGGAATGTTGTGCAACAACTAAAATAAATGAGGAATATCTTCATATGTCAACATGGACAGATCTTAAAAACACTGCTGAATGAGAAGAAGAAAGTTACATTTCGATGCCACTCATTTAAATGAAAAAAAATGGTGAGCATGGTAATGCTATACATCATTTCTGGATATACGGAGACATACGCACAGTAAAAGTTGAAAAGCATTGGTTAGACAGACTCTATATTTAGGATGAGAGTTGCTTCTGAGATTGGAACAAGGTAAATATGTTTGGCATCTTCAGAGGAGGTGTCAACTTTCTCTGAAAAATGTGTATGTTTATTTCCTTAAATAAAAAAAAAATGATCTTGAAGTAACTGTGGCAAAAACATTGCTCATTTTGAGTGGTGGATATGTCAGTATTTGTTGTATTTAACCTTTATAAATGTTAATTTTTTAAAAAAAATTAAAAATATTCTGAAATTTACCCTCCAAGTCACTGGTCTTCTGTCACTAAGTCCCTTGAGGGGCTTTGGGTGCCAGAGCACCTGGAAGATGGGCTGGGGCTTCCCTCTCCTCTCTACCTTGGAAACTGTTTGGTTAGACCTTGATTCAGCCTACACATGGCTGTTCTGGTAACATTCTGCTCAGCAGCATATACCTTAAAAGACAATATCAATCCAGCTTCAGCAGGAGAAACTATTATAGAATTAGGATCCATCTTCAGTAATTTATTATTTTTTATATTTTAGGGTAAATGTCAGAATACTCTTTAAATATAAAGCAATGCAAATGACATATTTATGTACTCAGACATTATTGCTATCTGTCTTACCTGCCACTTTATCTGGTGTTCTCAGGAGTCCATAATTCTCAAAGTAGATTGTGATCTCCCTGTTTTAAAACTCAGTGACATGGGAGATAGACACCTATTTCTCTGACTTTCCACATCTAACAATCCTCCTTTTGCATAGCTAAAGCAAAACACTGAGGGCTATGAAAAATAAAAATCCAGGGAAAGAATTGCATTTCTCTGGATTTCACCAGAATGATTTGGCGTGTTTTGAAATGTTTTAAAAGAAACTGTCTTGCCTAGGGCTGGAGTGAGGCCTGAGAGTGGAGTGGATCAATACAGGAGCCATCCCAGCTTTGCCTGAAGAGCTGTGATAATTAGAGGAAATGGCTTATCGGGTCTTTTTACAATCCAGAAAAGAAACCATTTGTGGAATCAATGGATGCCTGGCAGAGCCCATCAACTGCGGTTCATATATATATATCTTCATTGCTCCCAGATTCCTGAGCCAGACGGAACCTAAATTTCAAAGCCCAGTGTATTATCCCAGGTAAAATGCATCCCTCTGGTTTATTAGGCATGGCTAGTATATGCAACGGAAGGCTAGACATTAATTTGTCTCATAGAGAAACAAAAGCTGGTTTTACTTTTATTATCTGTACAGTTTAATAGATTCCTTATCAGAACACTTCAAATCTATTACAACTCACTTGTAAGGATGAACAGAAAGAATGAAAGGATACAAAATACAGTCACTCTGTCAATAAAGTGTACAATTGCTTCAGTTGCTGGAATACTTTGGGATGTTCAAACAAACTCTAGCATGTGCAGTCAAGGAGAGAACTTTTTCCTGATTAGTGCTGCATACGAAGTATGGAAAAGAGAGCAGAGAGTATGCTGGTAGCCATGTGCTACTGCCTAAGCAGAGCTGACATAAGACTCCCTTTCATTCTGCAAATTATTTCTGGGCTACAATGTTTAAATAAGAACAAGATGGATAGTTCCTCAGAATTTCAGAGCTGGAACAGAGAAACTCTTAGAGGTAGGGTGGAACTGTGGAGGCAGTTACATTCCAAGGAAAAAGTCCTCAACCAGGGAGGTTTGGCTCAGAATATAGTGGCCAGGCAGCTGAAGTCTGAAGGCTTGTACCTTTAACCAGGAAAGCCTGTTTATAGGTCCTTGAAAATTTTGGATCCTTGTGGTCTGGCCTGGTTAGGGGATTGCATCGTTGTATAAATAAGGCACATTGAGCTTGAACATTTTTCTTCTAAGTAATTCAAATAGATCCCAAGATATTTATTAGGACTTTGGGGGCCACATAACTAATAGCCCACTTCCTTCTTGGAGTTCGGAACTCACTGAGAAATGAGATAGTCTGAGGTTAAAATGCCAGTTTTTACTGATGGAGTTGAGCTGGGACAGAGCATGGACCTGCAACCACAAACACTTTTTTCTCTGAATGAAAGAGGCCCTCCACTCAGTGAGGGTGGAGGGGGACAGTTGCCAGCCTCTTGTCAGGCAGACCCCTCAGCACATGCTCCCTATAAAGAAAATGCTGAGCCTCAGGCCCCCACTAACTTAACTGCTGGCAGGGGGAGGAGGGGAAAGAAGGTGGGGAGAAAGAGGAGGAGGAGGAAGAAGGGGAAAAGGGAGGGAATGCCCAACTGTTTCTCCCACACTTTTCCTACCTAGCAAAATATTTCCCTCTATTGAAACACAAAAGGTATTATATTATCCGTAATTTTTGACTTTTAGATTCTCCATCCTAGACAGTGTGATGGATCTACTCATTTTAATCCACATCCTAGGGGTACAGTTTGTTTAATTTAAATAGAGATTCACTCTTCAGCTTCCTTGGTGGCTCAGATGGTAAAGAATCTGCCTGCAGTGTAGGAGACCTGGGTTTGATCCCTGGGTTGGGAAGATCCCCTGGAGAAGGGCATGGCAACCCACTCCAGTATTCTTGCCTGGAGAATTCCATGGACAGAGGAGCCTAGTAGGCTACAATCCATGGGGTCACAGAGTTGGACACGACTAAGTGACTTTCACTCACTCACTAATACTCTTCAGCATTGCCAGAAGCACTCAAATCTCACCTCTGGCAAGTTATGAGTTAGTAGTTGTTGAGAATCAACAATACCAGTCCAACCCACTCATTACTTACAGATGCAGAATCAGGGGCCTCACCAACTTACTCAAGGTCAGAGCTACCTGGCTTGAGCTAGGGAGAAAATATAGGGCTCCTTCTTAATGGGCCAATGGCCTTTTAGTATGGACCTGTGTTTAGTTTTGGGATATTAGTAGTTAACATTTTTGGGTTGCTTATTACATAACAAATACGGTTCCAAGCACATGTTATCCTATTTAATTCTTACACTCACAGTGGGATTGGTCACATTATCATTTCCATTTAACAGATAAGGAAACTGATGTCTAAAGAAGGGCTTATCCAATGGCACTCAGCCAGTGAATGGTAGAGCTAGGACTCCAACCCAGACACTGGAGTCCAGAGTCCAGACTATCTGAGTGTCTGACAGAGTGAGAAAAGTTATTTTAGGAGAAGAACCTGCCTAACCCTCTCTTTCCACTACAAGGGAAACAGGTCCAGGCAACAGGAAGAATGACTGCATTTACTTCACTGATGTAGCTGATCTTGCTCAAAGATTTTTCTTGATGGTCTGTTTGTTGAGTACTTTCCAAAGAAGTGAATCAATTAGTCTTTTACCCATATTAGTATATAGAATTGCACATATATACTCAATAAATAATACAATGGAGTCTATGACTGCTTCCGCTATTAATGATAGGTATCAGAGTATTTGGTGGGTTCAGCTAATGTACTGTAGTTTCACTCACTGAGATGATTTTCAATTAACCAAGTACTGAGATAGTAAGATAGACCAAATGCCAAAATATGGCATTCTTTAATTACATGAGAAGTCTTTGGAATCAAAGGCTATATAAAATATTTTGACCTCTCTGTAATGAACAATTGGTCCTATTGGATTCTATTTTTTTTAAATTTTATTTTAAATATAGATTTATTTATTTATTTACTTATTTTTAATTTTACTTTACAGTACTCTACTGGTTTTGGCATACATTGACATGAATCTGCCATGAGTGTACACGAACTCCCAAACATGAACCCCCCTCCCTCCTCCCACCCCCCATCATCCCTCCGAATCATCCCCATACACCAGAGATGTGTATAAGAGACAGGGCTGGGGCTTCCCTCTCCTCTCTACCTTGGAAACTGTTTGGTTAGACCTTGATTCAGCCTACACATGGCTGTTCTGGTAACATTCTGCTCAGCAGCATATACCTTAAAAGACAATATCAATCCAGCTTCAGCAGGAGAAACTATTATAGAATTAGGATCCATCTTCAGTAATTTATTATTTTTTATATTTTAGGGTAAATGTCAGAATACTCTTTAAATATAAAGCAATGCAAATGACATATTTATGTACTCAGACATTATTGCTATCTGTCTTACCTGCCACTTTATCTGGTGTTCTCAGGAGTCCATAATTCTCAAAGTAGATTGTGATCTCCCTGTTTTAAAACTCAGTGACATGGGAGATAGACACCTATTTCTCTGACTTTCCACATCTAACAATCCTCCTTTTGCATAGCTAAAGCAAAACACTGAGGGCTATGAAAAATAAAAATCCAGGGAAAGAATTGCATTTCTCTGGATTTCACCAGAATGATTTGGCGTGTTTTGAAATGTTTTAAAAGAAACTGTCTTGCCTAGGGCTGGAGTGAGGCCTGAGAGTGGAGTGGATCAATACAGGAGCCATCCCAGCTTTGCCTGAAGAGCTGTGATAATTAGAGGAAATGGCTTATCGGGTCTTTTTACAATCCAGAAAAGAAACCATTTGTGGAATCAATGGATGCCTGGCAGAGCCCATCAACTGCGGTTCATATATATATATCTTCATTGCTCCCAGATTCCTGAGCCAGACGGAACCTAAATTTCAAAGCCCAGTGTATTATCCCAGGTAAAATGCATCCCTCTGGTTTATTAGGCATGGCTAGTATATGCAACGGAAGGCTAGACATTAATTTGTCTCATAGAGAAACAAAAGCTGGTTTTACTTTTATTATCTGTACAGTTTAATAGATTCCTTATCAGAACACTTCAAATCTATTACAACTCACTTGTAAGGATGAACAGAAAGAATGAAAGGATACAAAATACAGTCACTCTGTCAATAAAGTGTACAATTGCTTCAGTTGCTGGAATACTTTGGGATGTTCAAACAAACTCTAGCATGTGCAGTCAAGGAGAGAACTTTTTCCTGATTAGTGCTGCATACGAAGTATGGAAAAGAGAGCAGAGAGTATGCTGGTAGCCATGTGCTACTGCCTAAGCAGAGCTGACATAAGACTCCCTTTCATTCTGCAAATTATTTCTGGGCTACAATGTTTAAATAAGAACAAGATGGATAGTTCCTCAGAATTTCAGAGCTGGAACAGAGAAACTCTTAGAGGTAGGGTGGAACTGTGGAGGCAGTTACATTCCAAGGAAAAAGTCCTCAACCAGGGAGGTTTGGCTCAGAATATAGTGGCCAGGCAGCTGAAGTCTGAAGGCTTGTACCTTTAACCAGGAAAGCCTGTTTATAGGTCCTTGAAAATTTTGGATCCTTGTGGTCTGGCCTGGTTAGGGGATTGCATCGTTGTATAAATAAGGCACATTGAGCTTGAACATTTTTCTTCTAAGTAATTCAAATAGATCCCAAGATATTTATTAGGACTTTGGGGGCCACATAACTAATAGCCCACTTCCTTCTTGGAGTTCGGAACTCACTGAGAAATGAGATAGTCTGAGGTTAAAATGCCAGTTTTTACTGATGGAGTTGAGCTGGGACAGAGCATGGACCTGCAACCACAAACACTTTTTTCTCTGAATGAAAGAGGCCCTCCACTCAGTGAGGGTGGAGGGGGACAGTTGCCAGCCTCTTGTCAGGCAGACCCCTCAGCACATGCTCCCTATAAAGAAAATGCTGAGCCTCAGGCCCCCACTAACTTAACTGCTGGCAGGGGGAGGAGGGGAAAGAAGGTGGGGAGAAAGAGGAGGAGGAGGAAGAAGGGGAAAAGGGAGGGAATGCCCAACTGTTTCTCCCACACTTTTCCTACCTAGCAAAATATTTCCCTCTATTGAAACACAAAAGGTATTATATTATCCGTAATTTTTGACTTTTAGATTCTCCATCCTAGACAGTGTGATGGATCTACTCATTTTAATCCACATCCTAGGGGTACAGTTTGTTTAATTTAAATAGAGATTCACTCTTCAGCTTCCTTGGTGGCTCAGATGGTAAAGAATCTGCCTGCAGTGTAGGAGACCTGGGTTTGATCCCTGGGTTGGGAAGATCCCCTGGAGAAGGGCATGGCAACCCACTCCAGTATTCTTGCCTGGAGAATTCCATGGACAGAGGAGCCTAGTAGGCTACAATCCATGGGGTCACAGAGTTGGACACGACTAAGTGACTTTCACTCACTCACTAATACTCTTCAGCATTGCCAGAAGCACTCAAATCTCACCTCTGGCAAGTTATGAGTTAGTAGTTGTTGAGAATCAACAATACCAGTCCAACCCACTCATTACTTACAGATGCAGAATCAGGGGCCTCACCAACTTACTCAAGGTCAGAGCTACCTGGCTTGAGCTAGGGAGAAAATATAGGGCTCCTTCTTAATGGGCCAGTGGCCTTTTAGTATGGACCTGTGTTTAGTTTTGGGATATTAGTAGTTAACATTTTTGGGTTGCTTATTACATAACAAATACGGTTCCAAGCACATGTTATCCTATTTAATTCTTACACTCACAGTGGGATTGGTCACATTATCATTTCCATTTAACAGATAAGGAAACTGATGTCTAAAGAAGGGCTTATCCAATGGCACTCAGCCAGTGAATGGTAGAGCTAGGACTCCAACCCAGACACTGGAGTCCAGAGTCCAGACTATCTGAGTGTCTGACAGAGTGAGAAAAGTTATTTTAGGAGAAGAACCTGCCTAACCCTCTCTTTCCACTACAAGGGAAACAGGTCCAGGCAACAGGAAGAATGACTGCATTTACTTCACTGATGTAGCTGATCTTGCTCAAAGATTTTTCTTGATGGTCTGTTTGTTGAGTACTTTCCAAAGAAGTGAATCAATTAGTCTTTTACCCATATTAGTATATAGAATTGCACATATATACTCAATAAATAATACAATGGAGTCTATGACTGCTTCCGCTATTAATGATAGGTATCAGAGTATTTGGTGGGTTCAGCTAATGTACTGTAGTTTCACTCACTGAGATGATTTTCAATTAACCAAGTACTGAGATAGTAAGATAGACCAAATGCCAAAATATGGCATTCTTTAATTACATGAGAAGTCTTTGGAATCAAAGGCTATATAAAATATTTTGACCTCTCTGTAATGAACAATTGGTCCTATTGGATTCTATTTTTTTTTTAATTTTATTTTAAATATAGATTTATTTATTTATTTACTTATTTTTAATTTTACTTTACAGTACTCTACTGGTTTTGGCATACATTGACATGAATCTGCCATGAGTGTACACGAACTCCCAAACATGAACCCCCCTCCCTCCTCCCACCCCCCATCATCCCTCCGAATCATCCCCATACACCAGCCCCAAGCATCCTGCATCCTGCATCGAACACAGACTGGCGATTCATTTCCTACATGATAGTACACATATTTCAATGCTATTCTCCCAAATCATCCCTCCCTCTCCCTCTCCCTCTCCTTCTCCCTCAGAGTCCATAAGTCCGCTCTACACATCTGTATCTCTTTTGCTGTCTTGCATACAGGGTCCTCATTACCATCTTTCTAAATTCCATATATATGTGTTAGTATACTGTATTGGTGTTTTTCTTTCTGGCTTACTTCACTCTGTATAATTGGTTCCAGTTTCATCCATCTTATTAGAACTGATTCAAATGTATTCTTTTTAATGGCTGAGTAATACTCCATTGTGTATATATACCACAGCTTTCTTATCCATTCATCCGCTGATGGACATCTAGGTTGTTTCCATGTCCTGGCTATTATAAACAGTGCTGCAATGAACATTGGGGTACATGTGTCTCTTTCTATTCTGGTTTCCTCGGTGTGTATGCCCAGCAGTGGGATTGCTGGGTCATAAGGCAGTTCTATTTGCAATTTCTTAAGGAATCTCCACACTGTTCTCCATAGTGGCTGTACTAGTTTGCATTCCCACCAACAGTGTAAAAGGGTTCCCTTTTCTCCACACCCTCTCCAGCATTTATTGCTTGCAGACTTTTGGATCGCAGCCATTCTGACTGGTGTGAAGTGGTATCTCATTGTGGTCTTGATTTGCATTTCTCTGATAATGAGTGACGTTGAGCATCTTTTCATGTGTTTGTTAGCCATCCGTATGTCTTCTTTGGAGAAATGTCTATTTAGTTCTTTGGCCCATTTTTTGATTGGGTCGTTTATTTTTCTGGAATTGAGCTGTATAAGTTGCTTGTATATTTTTGAGATTAGTTGTTTGTCAGTTGCTTCATTTGCTATTATTTTCTCCCATTCAGAGGGTTGTCTTTTCACCTTGCTTATAGTTTCCTTTGTTGTGCAGAAGCTTTTAATTTTAATTAGATCCCATTTGTTTATATTTGCTTTTATTTCCAGTATTCTGGGAGGTGGATCATTGAGGATCCTGCTGTGATTTATGTCGGAGAGTGTTTTGCCTATGTTCTCCTCTAGGAGTTTTATAGTTTCTGGTCTTACATTTAGATCTTTAATCCATTTTGAGTTTATTTTTGTGTGTGGTGTTAGAAAGTGATCTAGTTTCATTCTTTTACAAGTGGTTGACCAGTTTTCCCAGCAACACTTGTTAAAGAGATTGTCTTTACTCCATTGTATATTCTTGCCTCCTTTGTCAAAGATAAGGTGTCCGTATGTGTGTGGATTTATCTCTGGGGTTTCTATTATGTTCCATTGATCTATATTTCTGTCTTTGTGCCAGTACCATACTGTCTTGATGACTGTGGCTTTATAGTAGAGCCTGAAGTCAGGTAAGTTGATTCCTCCAGTTCCATTCTTCTTTATCAAAATTGCTTTGGCTATTCGAGGTCTATTGGAGTCTAATTATTTACAAGAATGTTTGATCCCTGAAATACCAGAGGTGTAAAATAAATATAACTTTTTTTGTTAAATAAGATTACTACATATTTAATATTAATAGTAAGCAACAGAGGGGTCTTACAAAATTTTTGATGTGTCTATAGAGAGTCAGTGAAGTGGACTGTATTACTCATTTGACTCGTAAGGATTATCAGGATATGTTGTATCTCATCTTCTGCTTACTTGCCTCATCCACACACATACAAAGGAGGCTTTGGAGAAGTTTAACAGGATTACTTACAGATAATTAAAGGAAAGAAAAATGGCCAGGGCATGGGATCTTGAACTACTGATTCTGGATCCACTATTCCAGAGGACTGTGGTGGAAATTCACCAATAGAGAACAAGAAAATTAGTTTGGAAAACAAATACTCTTCACCATACTGAGATTTTGGCCTCAACTCCTAATGTTAAACTTGATCAACCCAGGTAGGCTAGGTCAAAGGATGGATTCTATTCACTACTCCTAGATTGGTAAAACAGTCTAGAACTAGGCAGGCAGAAGCTTCATGTTTTCCTCAAAAATTCAAGGCCCTATTCCTAAATTTTACCATTTCCATGTGGAATTGATAGGTCTGAAGTGTACCTACCAGAGAGGCCTAGGGAAGCAAGGGTTTACCCACTGGTAGGCCCATGGACTGTAGCTGGCTCAAAGACATTTTATTTAGCTTCTCAACAGTGCTCAAAACTTTAATTTTAAAATAAAGAGATTTTTACATGAAACAGATTTCCAGTTCTCTTAATAAGTTATCAGATCTAGGTCAGAATGGCCATCATCAAAAGTCTATAAAAAATAAATGCTGGACAGGGAGTGGAGAAAAGTGAACCCTCCTAACTTGTTGCTGGGAATATGAATTGATGCAGCTACTATGGAGAAGAGTATGGAGGTTCCTTAAAAAAACTAAAACTAGAGCTGCCATATGGTCTTGCAATCCCCTTCCTGGGCATTTATCCAGAAGATGAAAACTAATTTGTAAAGATAAATGCATCCCCATGTTCATGGCAGCATTATTTACAATAGCCAAAGCATAAAAGAAATCTAAATGTCCATCCACAGATGAATAAATAAGATGTGATATATATATACATACAATGGAATATTACTCTGCTATAAAAAGGAATGAAATAATGCCATTTGCAGCAACATGGCTGGACCTAGAAATTATCAAACCAAGTGAAATAAGCCAGAGAAAGACAAATATCACTTTTATGTGGAATCAATTCCAGGCACAATAAAGGACAGAAATTGTATGGAACTAACAGAAGCAGAAGATATTAAGAAGGGGTGGCAAGAATACACAGAACTATACAAAAAAGATCTTCACAACCCAGATAATCACAATGGTGTGATCATTCACCTAGAGCCAGACATCCTGGAATGCAAAGTCAAGTGGGCCTTAGGAAGCATCACTACAAACAAAGCCAGTGGAGGTTATGGAATTCCAGTCGAGCTATTTCAAATCCTAAAAGATGATGCTGTGAAAGTGCTGGACTTGATGTGCCAGCAAATTTGGAAAACTCAGCAGTGGCCACAGGACTGGAAAAGGTCAGTTTTCATTTCAATCCCAAAGAAAGGCAATACCAAAGAATGCTCAAACTACTGCACGATTGCACTCATCTCACATGCTAGCAAAGTAATCCTCAAAATTCTCCAACCCAGGCTTCAACATTATGTGAAGAGAAAACTTCCAGATGTCCAAGCTGGATTTAGAAAAGGCAGAGGAACCAGAGATCAAATTGCCAACATCCAATGGATCATTGAGAAAGTAAGAGTTCCAAAAAATCATACTTCTGCTTTATTGACTACACCAAAGCCTTTGACTGTGTGGATCACAACAAACTGTGGATAATTCTTAAAGACATGGGAATACCAGACCACCTTACCTGCCTCCTGAGAAATCTGTATGGATGTCAAGAAGCAACAGTTAGAACTGGACATGGAACAACAGACTGGTTCTAAATTGGGAAAGGATTACGGCAAGGGTGTATACTGTCTCCCTGCTTATTTAATTAATATGCAGAGTATAACATGAGAAATGCTGGACTGGATGAATCAGAAGCTGGAATCAAGATTGCTGGGAGAAACATCAATAACCTCAGATATGCAGATGACACCACTCTTATGGTGGAAAATGAAGAACTAAAAGCCTCTTGAGGAAAGTGAAGGAGGAGAGTGAAAAAGCTGACTTCAAACTCAACAGTCAGAAAACTAAGATCATGACATCTGGTCCCATCACTTCATGGCAGATAGATGGGGAAACAGTGGAAACAGTGACAGACTTTATTTTGGGGGGCTCCAAAATCACTGCAGATGGCAACTGCAACCATGAAATTAAAAGATGCTTGCTTCTTGGAAGAAAAGTTATGATCAACCTACACAGCATATTAAAAAGCAGAGACTTTACTTTGCTAACAAAGGTCCATCTAATCAAAGCTATGGTTTTTCCATATCGCATATGGATATGTGAGTTGGACTCTAAAGAAAGCTGAGCACTGAAGAAATGATGTTTGTAAACCTTGGTGTTGGAGAAGACTCTTGAGAGTCCTTTGGACAGAGATCCAACCAGTACATCCTAAAGGAGATCATGCTAAGACCTGACTCATTTGAAAAGACCCTGATGCTGGGAAAGATTGAGGGCAGGAGGAGAAGGGGATGACAGAGGATGAGATGGTTGGATGGCACCACTAACTCAGCGGACATGGGTTTGGGTAGACTCTGGCAGTTGGTGATGGAGAGAGGCCTGGTGTGCTGCAGTTCATGGGGTCGCAAAGAGTCAGACATAACTGAGCGACTGAACTGAAGTGAACTGAACTGAAATATGGCAAAGCTTTTTTCTAAATCACAAAGGTGGAAACAGTTAGATCCTTTCGGGATTTTGCTTTTAGGATATGTTAGATGACATGAGATCAGTCTAGAGATTCACCATTTCTAAGTCAAGATCTTCTGAGTGTTCTACCTAATAACTGATGAATCAGGCAGTTTTCAATCCAGCTGATAGGAACACATACTACACTTGGCCTGTGTGAGTCCAAAATGGTAGTCCTTTAATCCTTTTGGGTGACTCTTTCTCCATCCTCAGGTAGTGTCCTCATACATGTGCAGGCTAGTCTTGTGGTGAGTATTTTAAGGGCTTTTATCTGGGTTTTTCTTCCTGTGCCTCTGCTTAGAAACTATAGACAGTAAGCTGGCAGAATTGTAGGACTCACTTCATGTTCTTCTTTCTCTCAGAGATCACTGTCTTTTGTTATTTGATGTTCACTGTCTACTTTTTGGTTGTTTGAGACAGGAGGACAGACACAGCCTCTATTGTTCCATTTTGTCTAGAAGTAGAAATATATAGCTAAAGTTTTCTTTTAATAGGTTGTGCCTGCAGCATGTGGGATCTTAGTTCCCAGACCAGGGATCAAACTCACATCCTCTGCTTTGCAAGATGGATTCTTAACCCCTGGATCACTAGGGAAATCTCCAGTGAAAAGTTTAATGATATTATTTTGTTGTATTATATTTGTTCCTATGGTTCAGTTCAGTTCAGTCACTTAGTTGTGTCCAACTCTTTGCAACCCCATGGACTGCAACATGCCAGGCTTCCCTGTTCATCACCAACTCCTGGATCTTGCTCAGATTCATGTCCATTGAGTCAGTGATGTCATCCAAACATCTCATCCTCTGTCACCCTCTTCTCCTCATGCTTTCAATCTTTCCCAGCATTAGAGTCTTTTCAAATGTGTCAGTTCTTCATATCAGGAGCCCAAAGTATTGGAGCTTCAGCTTTAGCATCAGTCTTTCCAATGGATATAAGGACTGATTTCCTATAGGATGTACTGGTTGGATCTCCTTGCTGTCCAAAGGACTCTCAAGAGTCTTTTCCAATATCACAGTTCAAATGCATCAGTTCTTTGGTGCTCAGCTTTCTTTACAGTTCAATTCTCATATCCATACATGACTACTGGAAAAACCATAGCTTTGATGAGATGGACCTTTGTTGGCAAAGTAATGTCTCTGCTTTTTAATATGCTGTCTAGGTTCCTATGGTTATCTTGTACTTATGATCCCTGATAATTATTTTTTATTTGTTATAGTTAATTTCTCAAGAGGCAGGTTAAACTTTTGGACTCTGAGGGAGAGGGAGAGGGAGAAGGTGGGATGATTTGGGAGAATGGCATTGAAACATGAATACTATCATGTAAGAAATGAAGTGCCAGCCTATGTTCCATACAGAATACAGGATGCTTGGGGCTGGTGCACGGGGATGATCCAGAGAAAGGATATGGGGTGGGAGGTGGGAGGGGGATTCAGGATTGGGGGCTCGTGGCAGATTCATGTCAATGTATGGCAAAGCCAATACGGTATTGTAAAGTAAAATAAAGCAAAAATAAAATAAAATAAAAATAAAGTACTTTGAAAGTTTTTAAAATAACACATTAATTAAGTAATGCTGAAAGCAACTCTGCTTTTCTGTGTGTTATTAAGCAGATACCAAGGACTTCTGGAAATGAGAGGATGGACAAGCTCAACCAAGGAAAGCCAAAAGAATTTGAGTTCCTTAAACTTTTAGGAAGACTAACAAAAATGAGGTGGAAGGAAACAATAGTGAAGACTTTGCCTCCCTTTCTCTTTTTATCCTCTCTTATCCAACAATTCATGGGCCATAACAGGACTTAAATGTCCAGTTTTATACTGTTAATTATACTTTTTTGGAACTTACTCTTTATAACTATGCTCTTCAAAAATAAGAGTAATAAATAAAAGTGAGAAAAATAAGAAAAACTGCCAAAATCTATTCCCTTCTCTTCATACTTCTAGTGGGGCATTTGTATTAATTAATGTCATCCTTGGTTCCTATCAACTTTCTTCCTTGCCAGTGTGTCCATTAACGTCCTGTGCAGATAGGATAGCACATTAAGTGCTAATATGGGAGATGTCTCACATCTGAGATAATTATTTTGCCCTTATTACTAGAAAGCATAGTCAGTAAGAATAAAATACTGATAATTTTGCCTCTTCCACACAAGCCTGCCTTGCCCTTTGCCTGAAAAAACTCAGTGCTTCAGCTGCCTATACTACTTGCCATGGGCCAGTGCTGAGAGTGATGACTGTGTTCTGTCCTGCTGTAAGGAGTGAGCTTCTATCTACAGTCAAGAACATTAATGTTTCAAGGGTTTATATTTCTAGACAGCAAAGAATAAAATATAATTATAGAAACATTTTACAGTAAGCCTGAAACACACACTACAATCTATGGAAGAAATACACAATTACTCATCTCACATGCTAGTAAAGTAATCCTCAAAATTCTCCAAGCCAGGCTTCAGCAATACATGAACCGTGAACTTCCTAATGTTCAAGCTGGTTTTAGAAAAGGCAGAGGAACCAGAGATCAAATTGCCAACATCCGCTGGATCATGGAAAAAGCAAGAGAGTTCCAGAAAAACATCTATTTCTGCTTTATTGACTATGCCAAAACCTTTGACTCTGTGGATTACAATAAACTGTGGAAAATTATGAAAGAGATGGGATTACCAGACCACCTAATCTGCCTCTTGAGAAATCTGTATGCAGGTCAGGAAGCAACAGTTAGAACTGGACATGGAACAACAGACTGGTTCCAAATAGGAAAAGGAGTACGTCAAGGCTGTATATTGTCACCCTGCTTATTTAACTTATATGCAGAGTATATCATCTGAAAGCCTGGGCTGGAAGATGCACAAGCTGGAATCAAGATTGCTGGGATAAATATCAATAACCTCAGATGTGCAGATGACACCACCCTTATGACAGAAAGTGAAGAGGAACTAAAAAGCCTCTTGATGAAAGTGGAAGAGGAGAGTGAAAAAGTTGGCTTAAGGCTCAACATTCAGAAAACTATGATCATGGCATCTGGTCCTATAATTTCATGGGAAATAGATGGGAAAACAGTGGAAACAGTGTCAGACTTTATTTTTGGGGTGCTCCAAAACCACTGCAGATGGTGACTGCAGCCATGAAATTAAAAGATGCTTACTCCTTGGAAAAAAAGTTATGACCAACCTAGATAACATATTGAAAAGCAGAGACATTACTTTGCCAACAAAGGTCCATCTAGTCAAGGCTATGCCTTGTCAAGTGGTCATATATGGATGCGAGAGTTGGACTGTGAAGAAAGCTGAGCACCAAAGAATTGATGCTTTTGAACTGTGGTGTTGGAGAAGACTCTTGAGAGTCCCTTGGACTGCAAGGATATCCAAACAATCATCCTAAAGGAGGTCAGCCCTGGGTGTTCTTTGGAAGGAATGATGCTAAGGCTGAAACTCCAGTACTTTGGCCACCTCATGTGAAGAGTTGACTCTGGAAAAGACTCTGATGCTGGGAGGGATTGGAGGCAGGAGGAAAAGGGGACAAGAAAGGATGAGATGGCTGGATATCATCACTGACTTGATGGACGTGACTTTGAGTCAACTCCAGGAGATGGTGATCGACAGGAAGGCCTGGCGTGCTGCAGTTCATGGGCTTGCAAAGAGTTGGACATGACTGAGCAACTGAACTGAACTGAAAGTTTGTTTCTGTGCCTCATCATATTGAGATAAATAAATTTAGATAACTAATAATGACCATTTACAAATGAACTCCAAGTGGATTAAAGACATACATGGAAAGTAAAAGTTTTAAGTTAATTAGAGCAAATATGCAAAAATATCTTTGTGATATTGTTGTAGAGAAACATATTAAAAATTCCCAAATTATTGAATACATATATATATATATATATAAACTTTTTTAGCGGAAAATACTGTGAACAAAGTTTAAAAATTCATAACAAAATGGAAGAATAATTTCTCTATTTCTAAAAGTAGCAAGGGAGTAATATTTAGAAACTAAAGAATTCCCTGAGGATAAAAAAGAAAGACATGATAACCACAAAAGAAAAGTAACCATCAGTTCAGTTCAGTCACTCAGTCATTTCCGCCTCTTTGCGACCCCATGAATCGCAGCACGCCAGGCCTCCCTGTCCATCACCAACTCCCAGAGTTCACTCTGACTCGCGTCCATCAAGTTGTTGATGGCATCCAACCATCTCATCCTCTGCCTTCCCCTTCTCCTCCTGTCCCCAATCCCTCCCAGCATCAGAGTCTTTTCCAATGAGTCAACTCTTCGCATGAATTGGCCAAAGTACTGGAGTTTCAGCTTTAGCATCATTCTCTCCAAAGAAATCCCAGGCCTGATTTCCTTCAGAATGGACTGGTTGGATCTCCTTTCAGTTCAAGGGACTCTCAAGAATCTTCTCCAACACCATAGTTCAAAAGCATCAATTATCTGGTGCTCAGCTTTCTTCACAGTCCAAGTCTCACATCCATACATGACCACAGGAAAAACCATAGCCTTGACTAGATGGACCATTGTTGGCAAAGTAATGTCTCTGCTTTTGAATATGCCATCTAGGTTGGTCATAACTTTTCTTTCAAGGAGTAAGCATCTTTTAATTTCATGGCTGCAGTCACCAATGTTGTAAAGAGCAATATTGCATAGGAACCTGGAATGTCAGGTCCATGAATCAAGGCAAATTGGAAGTAGTCAAACAGGAGATGGCAAGAGTGAACATTGACAGTCTAGGAATCGGCAGACTCAAATGGACTGGAATTGGTGAATTTAACTCAGATGACCATTATATCTAGTACTGCAGGCAGGAATCCCTCAGAAGAAATGGAGTAGCCATCATGGTCAACAAAATC
>SJYX01021068.1:108829-134620 GCA_006410675.1 Oreotragus oreotragus
ATCCAAGTCTATGCCCCAACCAGTAATGCTGAAGAAGCTGAAGTTGAACGGTTCTATGAAGACCTACAAGACCTTTTAGAACTAACACCCCCAAAAGATGTCCTTTTCATTATAGTGGACTGGAATGCAAAAGTAAGAAGTCAAGAAACACCTGGAGTAACAGGCAAATTTGGCCTTGGAATGTGGAATGAAGCAGGGCAAAGACTAATAGAGTTTTGCCAAGAAAATGCACTGGTCATAGCAAACACCCTCTTCCAACAACGCAAGAGAAGACTCTACACATGGACATTACCATATGGTCAACACCGAAATCAGATTGATTATATTCTTTGCAGCCAAAGATGGAGAAGCTCTATACAGTCAACAAAAACAAGACCAGGATCTGTGGCTCAGATCATGAACTCCTTATTGCCAAATTCCAACTTAAATTGAAGAAAGTATGGAAAACCACTAGACCATTCAGGTATGATGTAAATCAAATCCCTTATGATTGTACAGTGGAAACGAGAAATAGATTTAAGGGACTAGATTTGATAGATAGAGTGCCTGATGAACTATGGACGGAGGTTCGTGACATTGTACATGAGACAGGAATCAAGACCATCCCCATGGAAAAGAAAAGTGACCACAGGATGCGACATATAGCATGGGAAGAGGCAACCTTAAGCATATGAAGAAATGCTCAATCTCTTCACACATTGCATGTGTTATAGGTATTGGGGTTTTGGGTTTTTTTCTTTGCTTTTTGTTTGTTCAGTTTTTCCTCAGTGATTTCAAGTTTAATTGAGAGAGCAGAAGTGCTGCATTGCTGCTCAAAGAAAGACTCAAGGCAGCCTAGGCTCCAATTGAATAGAAATCCATGGCATAGCCAATAACAACTTTTTTCTTTTTTCTCCCAGTTGAATAGAAATCCATAGCATAGCCAATAACAACTTATAGGCCTCTTGCCCTAGGCTTGGACTTGTGGGGGAACACAGGGAGTGACTTGGCCTTCTCTTTGGAAAAGTTCACCCTCGGCCTTGGGTCTGGGAGTTTGGGTGTCAATTCCTGAATGGGGATGGGATTATGTCAGGGATTCCTCCAACCAGTGATGGGCAGGGAGCTGGGATCCCAGATTCCCCCAGTGGTGAAGAATGCCAATTCTAGCCATTTTGAAAACAAGTGAAGTGAGGATGAGGTAATATTAAAGTAGACATGTGCACAAATGCTATTGTTCAAAACAGCATTTTGGCAGAAATTTGTCAATTAGTTGGACACTTTATGAGCTAGTAGTTTTCTTCCAAGATATACATTTCAAAGTAATTTTCACACATTGCTAAAGAGAATATGAAAGTAGTTTTTCACCACAACATTGTTGTACAAGGTAATAGAAGTTCACAGAGTATCCATAGCCTGGGGAGTGACTGGGGAGTAGAATGTGATGGAGGACCATGCAGTTAGATGTAGCAGACTAGATATTCACAAGCAACACGAGTGCCTAGCAATGTAAGTAACAGACTGAGATCTATAATAGAATATAACATGCATTCATGCTTATGAAGCAATAATAAACATTTCATAAAAGAATTTACCAACAAAATATATATAGTTTAGTTAATAGAATGATTGTCCATGAGGAAAAAAAGTGGGAGAAAGTAATGGTAATAACAGGAAAAATTAAATTATGGACGTCCTCCCCATTAGCTATTGAAAATAAGTTCCAAGACCCTTGGTGGATAGCTGAAACCACATGTAGTACAAGCTCTGTATTTACTATATTTTCCCCCATACCTACATCACTATGATAAAGTTTAATTTATAAATGAGGCACAGGAAAATGAACAAAAAGAATAATTAGAGCAATTATAACAATACACTGTAATAAAAATTACATGAATGTGGTCTCTCTCTCCGCCTCAAAATAGCTTATTGTACAAAACTTAAAGACTTTTTCATCTTTACTAAATAGTCAAGAACTGGGGCAACTGGGGCCATAATTTTTGCAACCTGAGGTGTGACAGCAAAACTACTTATATTTATTTTTCCCTCACAATTTTTTAAAATATTTTTTGATGTGGACCATTTTTAAAGTCTTTATTGAATTTGTCACAATATTGCTTCTGTTTTATGCTTTGTTTTGTTTTGTTTGGCTGTGAGGCATGTAAAATCCGAGTTTCATGACCAGAGATTGAACCTGTACCCACTGCAGTGGAAGCAAAGTCTTCACCATTGGACTGCCAGAGAAGTCCTTCCTTCTTCACAGTTTTTGATCGGTTATTCATTCTTATTCTACCTTTTAACAACTTTAATATGCAATTTTTTTTCTTTATCTTTTTTTCACTAAAAGAGAACATTTTGAGTCTTCTCTTTGGTATATTCAAGTTGTGAGCATTACCACTCTTGCACTTTGTGTTCATTATTAAGTAAAATAAGGGTTATTGGAACACAAGTGCTGGCTACAGGAGGGTAGTGCCTTTGGGTTGAGTAGATCAATGACACATCTGAATCTTCAGGGAATAGGATGGCATGAGAGTTTATCTCCCTACTCAGGAGAGAGGGCAAATTAAAAGTTATGAAATGTTTATTTCTGGAATTTTTCATTTAATTTTTTCAGACCAATTTTGATTACATAAAGCAAAACTATAGACAAAGGGCACTATGGGGAAAAAAAAGATATCTGAAGGAAGAAAAGGTTAATAAGAAGAGCAGTTTTCTCTAAGAGAGCAGTGGATATTTGTCAATGGTTCTATATTTTATTGTAATATAGGCATATCTCATACTTCACTTTTTAAAAATTGTGCTTCAAAGATACTGTGTTGTTTTTTGTCTTTTTTTTTCTTTTAATAAATTGAAGGTCTGTGGCATCCTGCATTGTCAAATGATGGCTAGCATTTTTTAGCATTGAAGAGTGTGTGAAATGTTTTTCTTTCTTTATGCCTGGTCTTAGTTGCATACAGGGGATCTTAGATCTTCCTTGTGTCATGAGAGGCATGGGGGATCTTTTAGTTGTGGAATGTGGAATCTAGCTCCCTGACTAGGGATCTAATTCCCTGACCCCAGGTCACCTGCATTGGGAGTGCAGAGACTAAGCCACTAGACCACCAGGGAAGTCTCAATAATGTGTTTTGTTTTAATTTTAAATTACTTATTTTTTTTCACTGAAGGATAATTGCTTTACAGTGTTGTGTTGGTTTCTGCCAAACATCAACATGAATCAGTCATAGCTATACATATGTTCCCTCTCTCTTCAACCTCCCTCCTATCTCCCCACCCTACCCTTCTAGGTTTTTGCAGAACCCCTGTTTGAGTTCCCTGAGTCATATAACAGATTCACATTGGCTATCTGTTTTACGTATGGTGATGTAAGTTCCAATGTTGAGGTATATGCATTGTTTTTTTTAAAAGACATATGATATTGCATACTCAATATTTATACTATAATATAGTATAAATATAACTTTTATATGCAGTTGGGAAATCAAATAAGCTCATGTGTCTTGCTTTATTGTGATATCCACTTTACTGAGGTAGTCTGAAGCAGAACCCACAATATCTCCAAGGTGTGCATGTATAATAGAAAAGAACAAATCTGATTCCATATCGAATCTACTTCTTCTNTCCTTCCTTCTTCACAGTTTTTGATCGGTTATTCATTCTTATTCTACCTTTTAACAACTTTAATATGCAATTTTTTTTCTTTATCTTTTTTTCACTAAAAGAGAACATTTTGAGTCTTCTCTTTGGTATATTCAAGTTGTGAGCATTACCACTCTTGCACTTTGTGTTCATTATTAAGTAAAATAAGGGTTATTGGAACACAAGTGCTGGCTACAGGAGGGTAGTGCCTTTGGGTTGAGTAGATCAATGACACATCTGAATCTTCAGGGAATAGGATGGCATGAGAGTTTATCTCCCTACTCAGGAGAGAGGGCAAATTAAAAGTTATGAAATGTTTATTTCTGGAATTTTTCATTTAATTTTTTCAGACCAATTTTGATTACATAAAGCAAAACTATAGACAAAGGGCACTATGGGGAAAAAAAAGATATCTGAAGGAAGAAAAGGTTAATAAGAAGAGCAGTTTTCTCTAAGAGAGCAGTGGATATTTGTCAATGGTTCTATATTTTATTGTAATATAGGCATATCTCATACTTCACTTTTTAAAAATTGTGCTTCAAAGATACTGTGTTGTTTTTTGTCTTTTTTTTGTTTTAATAAATTGAAGGTCTGTGGCATCCTGCATTGTCAAATGATGGCTAGCATTTTTTAGCATTGAAGAGTGTGTGAAATGTTTTTCTTTCTTTATGCCTGGTCTTAGTTGCATACAGGGGATCTTAGATCTTCCTTGTGTCATGAGAGGCATGGGGGATCTTTTAGTTGTGGAATGTGGAATCTAGCTCCCTGACTAGGGATCTAATTCCCTGACCCCAGGTCACCTGCATTGGGAGTGCAGAGACTAAGCCACTAGACCACCAGGGAAGTCTCAATAATGTGTTTTGTTTTAATTTTAAATTACTTATTTTTTTTTCACTGAAGGATAATTGCTTTACAGTGTTGTGTTGGTTTCTGCCAAACATCAACATGAATCAGTCATAGCTATACATATGTTCCCTCTCTCTTCAACCTCCCTCCTATCTCCCCACCCTACCCTTCTAGGTTTTTGCAGAACCCCTGTTTGAGTTCCCTGAGTCATATAACAGATTCACATTGGCTATCTGTTTTACGTATGGTGATGTAAGTTCCAATGTTGAGGTATATGCATTGTTTTTTTTAAAAGACATATGATATTGCATACTCAATATTTATACTATAATATAGTATAAATATAACTTTTATATGCAGTTGGGAAATCAAATAAGCTCATGTGTCTTGCTTTATTGTGATATCCACTTTACTGAGGTAGTCTGAAGCAGAACCTACAATATCTCCAAGATGTGCATGTATAATAGAAAAGAACAAATCTGACTCCATATCGAATCTACTTCTTCTACTTTAATCTTTGTGTTCTATTTTTTTTTTTTTTTTTTGCTAGAAGTTAATCACTAAAAAGATGTTTCTCACAGCCATGCATAATGGCCCACCTCCAGAAACCTTACCTTCCATGTCTGAGTGTGAAGTTAAAATACCTTTGTTTAAGCTCACAGGAAGCATCCTGACAGGGTTCACCTGTGAATGGCTGTAGGAAAAATGAAAGTGAAAATCGCTCAGTCCTGTCCGACACTTTGCGACCCCGTGGACTATACAGTCCATAGAATTCACTGTAGTAAAGAAGATATCAACACATCCCTTCTGGAGTCTAACTGAAATCAGGATATATTTACAAAACCTTATCACTTTTTTTTTTAAACTTTACTTCTTTACCTTCCTTTGTTTGTTCTATAAAAGAAACTAGCATCCAAACCCAGGCACAATGGTTCTTTGACACAAGTCCACCGTCTTCTCAGTTGGCTAGCTTTCTGAATAGAGTCTCTATTCCTTGCCCCAACAATAGGATTTATTGGCCTGTCATGCTGCAAGTAGTGTGATTTTGGACTCAGTAACACTGTACATAATAATGTTGGAGCTGTTTACACTCTCATAGAACTGTAAGGATATATTCTGCCAGTTATTTGCTTACTTCATCCTTAAATCCTTGAAAACCCCTGACCAGTCCATGATTCATGATGCAACTCTTCATTAAGCTGTTTAAAAAATTTTTAAAAAGACTTTGAATTAGGTTGTTCAATAAAAATTCTGCTTCAAAATGGATTATGTAAGCTTTCTGTTCTGCAATAATTTCAACTTTTAAGTGAATCCTTTGAGATCAGCTCTCCCTGATAGCTCAATAAATAAGCACATGCATCAGAGAAACACTTCCCTTATCCACTCCTCTAATTCATTTACCCAAACATGAAAACTCTGTGAACAGTTTTGCAAAAGCTTGTCAAGTGCTTATTTATCTCCCTTTGATACTATTTTGAGAATATAGCAGGCATGTCCTCACCTACCTATGTATGAAAGTCTAAAATTTCTAATTTTCTTTGTTTTTTAAATTTGAATTCCTAGAATTAGTTTTCATATAACATTTGTTACATGTTTTGTTAACATTGTATGCTTTCTATAAAGAATTTTATGTATACATGTAAGAGGCATAAACTGGACTTATATAAATGACAGTGGGCAAAGTTTTTTTGTTTGTTTTTCTATAAATTTTCTACTCATGTCTTTGGGTAAGCAAAATGTTCTGTTAAATTTCAGAGTATCTATTTTATACAGAAATGCTATTTTTTTTTCCTAGCAAAACTTAAATATCCTAGTCATTGACATGTTTAAAATTCAGTTACTTTGGTTTAAATATTCTTTCAGGTTTTATTTACTCTCCCCCAGCCTAAATTTGGCCCCAAATCTTAAATGTTTTCTCTTTGTTCTACTTTCCAGGGTGATAGGCTGAAGTCCCCACTAAGTTCTGTGGAAATAAGTATCCCAATCCATACATTTCTTATCCCAGCTGTATTTATGCCAAATCTTTCAGAGGGTTTTTCCATATCATATATATGTGTGAACCTTGTAAGTTTATAATATTGCTTAAGGTACAGTACTAAAAAGTTCTTTTTTTCCAAACTATCTTTACCCACTAATCCTACCATATGAATTTTATAGTCATCTTCTAAAAATGATCCTTTTTAATTTGTTGTGAAATTTCATTGTGCTTATAACTTCATTTGTGAGACTGATATCTTTACAATTTTTATTGTAAATTTATTTAGGACAATTTTTTATCCTTTAGGCAAGTTTAGTATTTTCTTATATAACTTCAAATTGATTTTTTGTTAACTTTTTTCTGTGTGTGTGTGTACACACTTGCAAATGTAATTTTATTATATTTCTGAATCAGTTATTCTTAATTACTATAAATGCAATTATTTTTATATATTTTCTGCATTGGTCCACCACATTATGGTTTTTCAATAGTTTGCTTCAGCTTTTTGAAAGATAATTTTACCATCTAAAAGGTGGCAATTTTTCCTCTCTGTTATATGCCAATATTTTTCTTATCATATATACTAGAGGTTCCAAAAATTTCCAAAAATGCTAGTAGATTAAATATTTTTATCATAAATGTTTTAATGCAAATGGATCTAGAGATTTACAATTACAGATAATGTTGGTGGTAAATCTGAGTGATGATTCTTAATCACATCATCCAATTACTAGAGGTATCCTAACTTAATTTCCCCAAAGTCTTGGGAATTACTGGGGGTTTATGGGAAGTAAGTGCTGGACATGAGAATGTATTCATAAGGCCTATTTTTGTTTGCTTTGTTTTAAAGAGGAGACCCCTAATCAGAATTGTGCTTTTTTCTTTTCAGAACCTTTAACAAATAGCCACAAAGATATATTTGCTTTGCTTAACTACCTCTACAGTTTGCTACAAAAAGAGTGAGACTTACTAAATAAATCTGCATAAACTATTCATTGGGAATAAAAGCATAAAATATAACTGTTTATGAAAATTTAACTATGCGCCAGATATTGTAATAAAAAATATAGCTGTCGTCAGAAAAGTTAGTGTTGACATTTTCCTTTATTATTTCCTCCCCTTATGTACACTTACACAAGCACACACACATACATGTTCCTGAGAAGAAATTACTGTTACCTTTTTATAGGAAACTGAGGTAGCTTGTACATAGTTGCTGCTACTGCTAAGTCGCTTCAGTCATGTCCGACTCTGTGCGACCCCATAGATGGCAGCCCAGGCTCCACTGTCCCTGGGATTTTCCAGGCAAGAACACTGGAGTGGGTTGCCATTTCCTTCTCCAATGCATGAAAGTGGAAAGTGAAAATGAAAGTGAAGTTACTCAGTCGTCTCTGACTTTTAGCGGCCCCATGGACTGCAGCCTACCAGGCTCCTCCTTCCATGTGATTTTCCAGGCAAGAGTACTGGACTGGGGTGCCTTTGCCTTCTCCTGTACATAGTTACTTAACTATTAATGCTGATATTTGGATGCAAAATTCTGTTATTTTCACTGTAAGATGAAGTTCTTGCCACTGCACCATGTTTGTCTTACACAATAATGCAAATAGCAAAAAGCATTATGGAGATATATGGGAGAAAGAGAAATATTTTAACGGAGGATATCCAAGAAGGCTTCCTATATACAATCTGGGATGTCAAAAATGACTTCAGCAATGGATATAATTGGATCATAATTAAGGATAGTCTTTTTAAATCTTTGTAATGTTAGAATTTTATCAATATACACTTAGAGAAAGTTCATCTAAATGTTTGAGAAGTCCATGCAGCATCTGTAAAATCTGATAAGTAGATCCAGCCTGATAATCATCATTCATGCGTGCGAGCCTGCTAAGCCGCTTCAGTCATGTCCAACTTTGTGTGATCCTATGGACTGTAGCCCTCCAGGATCTTCTCTCCATAGGATTCTCCAGGCAAGAATACTGAAATGTATTGCCATGCCCTCCTCCAGGGGATCTTCCTGATCCAGGAATTGAACCCAGATCTGCTATATCTCTTGTATTGGCAGGCAGGTTCTTTACCACTAGCACCACCTGGCAAGCCCTGATAATCACCATAGATCTCTGTAATTTCACTTAGTAACTGACAAAGTGGAGAAGGCAGTGGCACCCTACTCCAGTACGCTTGCCTGGCAAATCCCATGGATGGAGGAGCCTGGTAGGCTGCAGTCCATAGGGTCTCGAAGAGTTGGACACGACTGAGTGACTTCACTTTCACGTTTTACTTTCATGCATTGGAGAAGGAAATGGCAACCCACTCCAGTGTTCTTGTCTGGAGAATCCCAGGGACGGGGGAGTCTGGTGGGCTGCCATCTATGGGGTCACACAGAGTCGGACACGACTGAAGTGACTTAGCAGTAGCAGTAGTAAATTTCTAAAACATCTAGGCTGATTTGTTTCAAATATTGTTAGACTAAGTAGTGAACCATTATAACACTGAAGTAAATTCAAGACAGTACTTACTGTGAATCTGAGCCTGCAGACTCAAGATATATATATATATGTATATGTATATACATATATATGTATATGTAAACAAGATATATATATGTATGTGTATCTATGTATGCATATATATATATGTATACTATATATATATATATACATATACTCATATATGCTTCATCATTCACTATCAATTTCTAATTACTGAATATCCACTTTAGGTCTACATAATATCCTAGAAGTGGTCTCTAATGCCATATGCTATATAAAATGCTCATGTCCATTTTCTTATATATGTACTGTGTGTGTGTTGATAATAGAGGTATTTAGAAAAAAAATTAGATTGCATTAATAGAAATACAATGTCCAGGATAAAGTTTGCATTTGTTCAACTCTATGAGTTGATTGGCACAAATGTGGTTGGCATATTTAGATTATTTTATTTAATTCTGGATGATAAAGTTCATGAGTCATATTGACAAACATTGGTACATAGGGAGGATTTCCTTAGTTTTGGATAGACATAAAACCTTGCTATATGAGTGGTTTAACAAATTTGATACTTTCTACTTTGAGAACATGAGAATCAGGGACACAACACAGCAGTCTTCAAACTTTGAAAGGGTTTCATGTAGCAGTAGTAAAATATGGAATTTCCTGGCCCCCAGCAAGGACTGGAAGGCTACAGGTCACAAAGTCAGACACAACTGAAGCTACAAAGGGTGTAGGAAAGTTTATTAAAACAAAAGGGTAGAAGTTATAGTAAAGAGAGAGGATTATGGGAGTAGGTAATCAGAGAGGAATTCTGGGAACACAAAGTGAGAGGGGGATGCTTTCATCAGTTAGAAAGATGAAAAAAATGTTACAGTGGTAAAGAATACAAGTTTATCCTTAATTTTTTGAGAAAAAAGATATGCTGATCTTGGCAGGCAGAATTTCTTATCAGAGGTATTCACACTATGAAATGGCATGCTGGAGGAATTCAACCCTTCAGTGGAGGATGGAGTTAGATAATCCATGATATCTTCAGACACTGCATTCATGATTATATGAAAAAATCCACTCACTACCAGTTTCATTATTTCCATGATAACAGTTCCAATCATGCTCAACACTGATTCAAACTTTAAGGCTTTTGCAACCAGAATCTACACCTTTTTCAAAATTCAAGGGATTTCTCCTCCCCTCTCCCCTTGGCTAACATAACTTTCTGTTTTGAAAAGCAGGAAAAGGCCCAAAGGTATCATACATATCAAAGAGCTTTTGAAATATAACATTTTGATGAGTTAAAAAGTAAAGCAGTAAGAAATAAGTATGGATTAAATGTCTCCTAAAAAAATGGGTGGTAAAAATTGATAGAACAGCACCTGGCAAGCCATACTGCAGACTTTGCCAGGCCCAAATGTTTGAAATATTCTTTGTTACACTTGACAAAGTCAACCCCACTGAGTGTCTCAAAAGATATTGCCACTACAGGTTGGCAAAGCAACCCATAAATACACAGTCCAAGTTTTCAAACAGTTTCTTCAATCCAGAAACAAAATACAGTCCAATTCCTTTTAAGTGAAAGAAGATTTCGTGGGCTGTTTCCAATTGGGGGAAATAAATTTGGAAGAACACAGCTTTTGAAAATAGCATTGCTGATATAATCATTGCCCTTCCAATCAATGAAAAACTCGTACTTCAGTTTTATATAGTACATCGTGTGTTTTTTTTTAGCCCAAAGGGAATATTTTGTTTCATATATATCTATAGTTCCTTCTAAAATCATGTCATTACTGTTATGGCTACTACCTCACTCCTTCACTCACTTTCTTCCTTTTGTCTTCTTTCTTGCATCTTCTATGTTCTCCTCTCCCCATCCACTGATCCCTCTCCTATATTCTATATTGTACCCATTATTCCCATTGATCCTTTTCATTTTCTGTTGCTTTAACTACAAGCATGACAGTAGGTTCTTTAGCAGCCATACTGTGCTCCAAAGTGAACTCTAATTATGAACGTCAAGCACTGAGAATAACAGAAAAGGATTCCTGGTCATTATTGACTATGGAGCCACCATATCAGTTGTAGACTCACCGTTTCAAATTCTTTTTATTTGTGAGAAACATAACATTTCTTCGTTTAAAGTACTGTTGAGTTTCCAGTTGAATATAAGCTACTACCTCACTCCTTCACTCACTTTCTTCCTTTTGTCTTCTTTCTTGCATCTTCTATGTTCTCCTCTCCCCATCCACTGATCCCTCTCCTATATTCTATATTGTACCCACTATTCCCATTGATCCTTTTCATTTTCTGTTGCTTTAACTACAAGCATGACAGTAGGTTCTTTAGCAGCCATACTGTGCTCCAAAGTGAACTCTAATTATGAACGTCAAGCACTGAGAATAACAGAAAAGGATTCCTGGTCATTATTGACTATGGAGCCACCATATCAGTTGTAGACTCACCGTTTCAAATTCTTTTTATTTGTGAGAAACATAACATTTCTTCGTTTAAAGTACTGTTGAGTTTCCAGTTGAATATAGCCAAATTGTATTCTAATTGTTTTATCAATAGAGTCAGAGAGTAAGCTAGAAATTATCCCAAAGTATAAAATTCAGCCCAAGTGAATACTGCTCTGGGAAACATTCATTGTTCTCAGAAAACAAGTAGCATTACTCTTTCTCTGTTTTCTCACATCACGCTTGCAACAACATTTATAGAAATATTATGATTACTTGATTACCTGTCTCTCTCTCACTCATTTACTGTAGAGGACTGGTATATCCAGAGAACTGAAAAAAGTGACAGAGAGCCTGCAATACAGGGATAATAAATATACTCTAAATTAGTTTATTATTGAAAAGGTCCAAGAAGGACTTCTCTGTTGGCTCATCAGTAAAAGAATCTCCCTGCAATGCAGGAGACATGGGTTCCATCCTAAGGCTGGGAAGATCCCCTGGAGAAGAAAATGGCAACTCATTTCCCAGTATTCTTGCCTGGGAAATTCCATAGACAGAAGAACCTGGTGGGCTACAGTCCAGGGGATCACTAGACCACCACCAAACTACTACCATCACCAAGAAGGGAGGTAAGCCAATGGTCCTATAACAGGAAAATATGGTAGTCAATAATGTGGCTTACTCACAATGCTGGCAAGACAGTTCCAGCAAAGAAAACAAGGGCCTGGGAGGGAGAAATAGAATATCAAGGAAGCTAACAAGTCAGCTCTTAGGCAAAGGAGAAAGGCTGAGCCTCAGGCATGGGAAATGACATCTGAAAGGACACCTGGTTACAGAACCACTGCAGCAAGACATTGATGACAATCAGAGTAGAAGGTTATACAGAATTGATGCAGCTTTAGTTAGGGACCCTTTAAGACCTCCAAGGTTTAATATGTTGTAATTTGGTTGGCATGAAAAGAGAGCACTGAAGATATGAAAGACCAGAACATTTTCATAGCAGTTTGGTATTTCTAGCCCATCAGAAACCAGTATTTTTAAGCTTCTAAAATATTAAAGGACTTTGGAATTCTGCCTTCTTTTTCACTTTCATTTTATACATACATAATTCCATATATCCCACTGCATCAAATACTATCCAATTAGGATAAATGAATGCCGCAAATATTTTTCAATTCCCACTCCTGTCTGTATGCATACCAGTCCTCACTAATCAGGAAGCACATTTTTACCACTATGAAAGAATTTCACCCCAAAGTCCTTTCAAATCAGTACTCCAGAAAAATGCCACACTATTTCAGGATAGAAATTCAGTATGCAATATTTTTTCCATTCCTGTGCCGTATATTAAAAGTCACCAGATTTTCATGTCCATTAGATCTCCTTCCTTAGCTTGAGAGACACAGAGCCAACTGTTTGTGCACCCAGTATTAATGCCTGAAACTGAATTCAATCTTCTCCCTCTCACCATAACACTCCTCCAACATTCTTTCTCTTGTCACCACTAAATGGTACCATGTTCTTTCCTGTTGTTCAGTGAAAAATTTCAACTTTAACCTTGTCTCATCTTTCCCTTCTTCCCTGCCTATTTATCAATTGTAGAATTGTATTAGTTATATTCTCTAAATATATACTTGGTCTTTTCCCTACTCTCTACTACTACCTTAAATTCAGGGTTGTATGATTTTTGTTGTTGTTGTTGTTGTTCAGTGACTGAATAGTATCTGACTCTTTGCACCATCATGAACTGCAGCTCGCCAGGCCCCTCTGTCCTTCACAAGTTTCTATGACTTCTTTCCTAGATTACTAAAGCAGATCAAAGTTTGTTATTTCCAATTCATCCTCCATGTTGAAGCCACAGTGATGTGTATAAAATAAACTTCTCTGCTTTTTTGTTCTAAACTATTTTTCCATTGACCTTAGAATAAAGTCCAGCTTCATGAAAATGTTTATAAGTATCTTCATTATCCTCTTACCTCTCTACATTTCCTCTCTTTTTCCCATTTCATTCAACAGTATGCTGCAGAGACTTTCAATATTTTGTGCATTCTATTTCTTCTACCTACTAACTCTTCTTCATATTTTGATGCATAGTTGATGTCATAGAACACTTTGACATCTATATATTGCTCATTAATTTATCATCAAACATATATTGAGCTTATATTATGTACCTGGGCATTGTTCTTGTTGTACAAGTGTAAGAATACCACTATTCCTGGATATAAACACTTATTATTTACTGAAAAGCATTTAACAATCAATAATTGTATAGCTATTTATAACAACTACTGGATTAAATATATGTTAAACATTACTTTTAATCTACTAATTAAAATTATTTTATCTACTAATCTTGGAGCAGGTGATCCTTGATAGAATAAAAAGCAAAACACATACTTACCTAGATTCCCATAAGTATATAATAAAGCCAGTGTCAGTTGGCACTCCCTTACATGAAGAAAGGATATAAATGGATTCTGTCTATGTGTGTCCCTATAAAAGATTCCTGATCTTGGTATTTAGAGCTCAGTGGATGTGTTGAAACACTTTTTGCCTGTAGAACTGGGACACTGGTAACAAAAAATGAAACATTATCACCCTCTTCTCTTTGGGGATGAAAATTCAAGAAACTTTTCAGAGTTCTTTGCGTGATCTTGTCTCATGTTCATTCCCAGAGGAAGATCTTAAAGAAGAATCCACAGGGAGGGAACGAGTCCAAGCTGTTAACCTGGTCACTACAGAAGTGCTCAGAATCCATAAAAATCAACTAATTCTGCAAAAATATAGACCCAAAATGTGAAGACTCTCTGTTTCCAGCTCTAGAGTCATTAAAAATTGAGCTTTGCAGAATATGAATGGAAAACTCTATCTCAGTTATGGACTAAAAGAAACCAGAACTTAAGGGACACAGTGTTCTGTGCATGACATATATTTAAGAGGGATACCAAGTGATACAACCAAATTCATGCTGCAAGACTGTTTGTACATCCCACCGTCTCCCCTTTCAAGCTTGACCTTTGGAATCACTCCTTTGGACTGACTAATCCTTGAGGGACTTGGTTATTTTGAAAGAGAGATTTCAAGAGAAACATAAGAAGCTCCCTACTAAACAAAACATGTGAGAAAATAATTGTGATATAATGTTTTCTTGTATTTCAAATTAGTGAAATATTTTATACCAATTACAGCATGAATTATGAAAATTTATATAAAAATAAAGTTACAAACAGCCACTGCTGCTGCTGCTGCTGCTGCTAAGTCACTTCAGTCATGTCCAACTCTGTGCTACCCCATAGACGGCAGCCCACCAGGCTCCCCCATCCCTGGGATTCTCCAGGCAAGAATATTGGAGTGGGTTGTCATTTCCTTCTCCAATGCATGAAAGTAAAAAGTGAAAGTGAAGTCACCCAGTCGTGTCTGACCCTCAGCTATCCCATGGACTGCAGCCTTCCAGGCTCCTCCATCCATGGGATTTTCCAGGCAAGAGTAATGGAGTAGGGTGCCATTGCTTTCTTCCGACTACAGAATATCAATTTTTGTCTAGAAAGTGAGGAGCCAGAGATTTGCTTGAGCAAGGGATTGTTGTGATTAGACTTGCATGTAAGGTACATAATTATGTGCATTTAGGATGGAATTACAAATAATAAATCATGGGAACACCCAGCATGAATATGGGAGGTTTATATCTGCAATGACAAAGTAAGATGGTTTGTGTCATCTACTGTACTGCCCTAATAAGAAAATCACCTCTTCTCTTGGTAAATCTAATATACATCTAATATATAAGGAAGTGATAAAAACTGGACACACAAAAAGAATAAATAAGTGATAAAGAAAGAACAAAGCCAAAACACATCTTGTATGACTTAAGTATGAAAATCATCCTAGAGTTTATCCCTCTACTTCTCTCTGTTCTCACTCAATCTCAAAAAGAATAGCTATGAAGAAGTTTATCCAGAGGTAAATAAAGAGTATAAATTTAAAGACTGATAAAGTTCAACAAAATCCCCAAGATCGTTTTCAAAATGAGAGAGACTCAGGATAAAATTGACAGATTTGAAAGCCGAACAGAAATCTTTTGCTTCTCCACAAAACACTTTTGCAAGGGATATTTCAGAGAAGGCAGAGTGAACCTTTGCAGATGATGCTCAAAGAAAGTGCTGACCTTTTGCTTTCTCAGGGGCCAGGCTCCATAAACTGTAATTGGGTAGATATGGAACTGCTCTCAATCTTTCTCTTGCAGCTACAGGGCTACTCTGTTGACACTGATGATCAGGACACTAGTAGAGGGCAGCAAGAGGCAGTTCTCTACACTTCTCCTGAGACAAAGCATAACAGGTCTTCCTGGGCACAAGGAAGAAAATCCAGCTCATTAAAGAAAGAAAGTTTTCTCTGACATATTGCCCTCCTCCTCGCACATTTCCCCTCTTGTCTTCATTTCTAAGCCTGACCCCTTTATCTCACCTTTGCCCAGAGGGTCAACAAAACTTCATGGTTGACACTGATTTTCTAACAGCAGCAATTTTAACCCAGTAAAAAGTATCCCCAAAGCACAAAAGGTATCAAATTAAAGTGCCTCTCCAATAACTTGATACTGTGACTAATTCACAAAGGTATAAAGTGAGGAAGGTGTTGTTTAGTTCTTGGATTTTGCAATCAACTGGATGTTCACCTGCCCTTGTCTCACCTCTTAGTTTTTGTGAACAACCTTTTTTTAATGGGATGTTTCTGTATATGAGATCCACAGTTATGCATTTGTTCTATAGGCTAATATTTGTCTTCATAGTTTTGCTGCTATAATTATCTTTCTAGATGATGCAATAAATTCAGTTGCACTCAAGTATCCACCTCCTTGCCTTATCTTTAACTTAATTTATCATGGAAAGTTTCAAACCTAATCAAAATTTCAGAGAATATTATAATTAATAATCATAAATATTTCAGCTATGTTCAACTTTCATCAACTCTTATTCAGTCCTTTCATATCTATACTGATCTGTCTTTTCCCTCATTCTATACTATTTTAAAGCAAAACTCAAGTATTATATCTGTTTTCCTGTAGATATTTTAACAGGGGATATTGAAAAGATGACAAATCTTAAAAAAACAAATTGTCATACATCTAGGCTACTTAAAGGATTAATAAGTTCTTCTTATGATCATAGATGTCAATTATCTCAATAAATGCCTAAAGATGTATTTGTTTAGTACAAATTCAAGGTCTATTCACTATGATATGTCTTTAGTTCTCTTCCAATTTATAAATTGTATCTTCATTTTTTTAAAATTTTTCTTGAACATTATAAAACTGAATCTTTGGCCTACAGAGTTTTCCACAGTCTCAATTTTGGTAATTATACTTTTCATACCTTTTTCATAACATTGTTTCATATTTTCTGTCTCCTTCATTTTCTAAAAATTGATCAAGTTTTAATCATATTTAGATTTGATTTTTTTTGAAAAATTTTCTTGTTTAGGTGGTATTGTGTATTTCCATGAGGAAGTATACAAATACTTGTGTTTCTTTTTGAAACTATGTTTTTTTTCACAATTATTGAATTTGTCTACAATTTACATTATTTAAATTGCATCAATTACTGCTAAAATTTCTTTTATTACAATACACAACAGCTTATTTTACACATGAATTATATTGCTAAACCTCTCTGGCAGCAATCAAAGAGATGTAAATGATGGTGAATGGACAGGCAGAACTGATAAGTCAGGAAATGGAAGAGGTATCTTTTTTAAAATATAAATTATTTGTTTTATTTGGGGGTTAATTACTTTACAATATTGTATTGGTTTTGCCATACATCAACATGAATCCGCCAAGGGTGTGCACATGTTCCCCATCCTGAAACCCCCTCCCACATCCCACCCCATACCATCCCTCTGGGTCATCCCAGTGTACCAGCCCCGAGCATCCTGTATCATGCATCGAACCTGGACTGGTGATTCGTTTCACATATGATATTATACATGTTTCAATGCCATTCTTTCAAATCATCCCACCTTCACCCTCTGCAGCAGAGTCCATGAGACTATTCCATACATCTGTGTCATTTTTGGTGTCTCACATACAGGGTTATCGTTACCATCTTTCTAAATTCCATATATATATGTTAGTATACTGTATTGGAACACGTGTCTTGAAGAAACTGATATTTCATATTCTAACCCTTGAAAAATAATTATGCAAATATAGATGGTACTAGTAACTCTGAGGTCAGCATTGAAAGTATCTGCATAGACCATACTCATTGATCTAACCATAGTTCAGTTTACACTTTAATTATGTCCCAAAGGAAAACAGGTAAATATTGGAGATAAATGATGTCCAATGTCCAATAATGCATACTTTGGAATACCTGGAAAAATACACACATGTACATGCACATGTATAAATTAATGTATGCTTTTAATTAAAATATACATGAACAAAAGTACACAAATTATATCAGAGCTTGATGATTTTTTTCTGAATTTGAAGATGTCATATATATATATATATACTCAGAAGTGAGATTTGTGGACTGTAAGATATGCATAAGTTCAGGTTTACTATATACTGCCAAAGAGTTTTCTGAAGTGAAGTGAAGTGAAGCGAATTCGCTTAGTTGTGTCTGACTCTTTGCGACCCCGTGGACTGTATCCTACCAGGCTTCTCCATCCATGGGATTCTCCAGGCAAGAATACTGGAGTGGGTTACCATTTCCTTCTCCAGGGGATCTTCCCAACCCAGGGATCGAACCTGGGTCTCNCGACCCCGTGGACTGTATCCTACCAGGCTTCTCCATCCATGGGATTCTCCAGGCAAGAATACTGGAGTGGGTTACCATTTCCTTCTCCAGGGGATCTTCCCAACCCAGGGATCGAACCTGGGTCTCTCACACTGGAGGCAGACGCTTTAACCTCTGAGCCACCAGGGAAGCCCTCTGAATAAGTTATATCACCTTAAACTTCTACCATTCATGTATGAGAATGCAATTTGATTTACATCTTTGCTCATGTTTTGTGTACTTATTTTATATTCTTGACATTCTGGCAAATTTTTCCTGGTATCACATTATGGTTTTTCTTTTTCTTTTTTTCTAGTAAAGTTAAATTCTTATGTTTACCTCTCTTGCTAACTGCTTATTCAAATCTTTTGCCATTTTACGTTGCATTGTCTTTTGTTTTTATAAATTTTAAAGACTCTCTTTATCTGGCATTACTTCCTAATCTGGAAGAAAATAAATATGAGATACAAGAAAGAGCAAGAATATTAATTTTTGTAAATTTTATAAGTTTTTGCATTGCCAAATTTAGCTGAGCATATTAGTTGTCATTCTAAAACATACTTGAAGCTTTATTCCTCAGTGAAAAGGGTATTTTCTTTTCACCAATGTAATATATTACACTGATGTGCTATTGTGGAGATTTGATAGAAGAAAATAAAATGACAAATATAGATATGACAGTGGCAAGAACAGTTCAGGCAGAAGGAGACTTATTTATTACAAAAATAATCTATGTAAATATTGTGAGATTCTAGTGAATGCTTACCACCAAAATATATACAGAAACATCCATCCCTGAAAATGAGCTGTCTATCAGCGAGATTGAATAGAGACAAGGAGAAAGGGAGCAGCTAGCAATGAGGGTATCTCTCTTTCTCCATTGTAGTCCCTCAGGGAGGAGAAAGGATCACATGGGAAGTGCCACTGTGATATAATTTTCCCATCAACTGTTTATGTAACTATTTTGCCATCATTTACATATGGGTTTAATTTAACTTTTAACCACTGGTATATTGTTTGTTTTGTATGTTTGTTTTTTGGATTCTTTTTGATTCAGCTCCCTGGGTTCACATTTACTACGTAAAATTTCCCATAAAAATATGAATAAAGTTACCATATATTAGCTACCTATGTGTCTGCTAAAACACAAATTAAAAGATAGCTAAATGGAATATCCAAAATGGTCAGCTGTTTTCAATAGTACAAGGTAGTTATCTTCCTTTCCTTCCTCCATAAAACACAGCTCTCAATAGGTGAGCCCTCTTATATTAGTATAATATAATCATCTCTTATAGGATATAAATCTTTTGGTTCTAAAATACCATTTTAAAGTTGTCATTAAAATGTGACTGATATCAGTTCTTAAGACATTTAATTACTCAGTGTGAAATTGACCCAGTTGCTGGGTTGGTAAGGGAGCAACTTATTTATATCTCCTTAATGAACATTAAATGTCTTTCTGGAGTGATGAAACAGGGGATAGTAAAACAAGAGGTACAAAGACTGTAAAGGAAAGTGGGCATTCCTGAAAGTTTCATGCCTTTCTTCTGGGCTCACACAGCCCTCTGTGTGCTACGAGCAGGACCTAATACCTTAGTCATCTTTTCAGGGAAGTTTATGCATTCAGGAGAACAGGTAAATTATCCCTAATTTAAACTAGTGTATGCCAGCTTCCCATCACCAGAATTCAAAATCTGAGCAATATTTTAATACATCTTCTCCAACTTAATGCCCATATGCAATGAGGCATTAAGTTCTGTTCATAATACTATGATGGCATTATTCATTTTACTTTTCTTTTAATTACCACTGCACCTGCCATAGTGCAGGCATTTACCTCTGTCCTATACCATTTTTGAAATCTTCTTTTTAAATAGTCTAATTCATACCTCTCCCCTATCTTACCCATTTACAATAAAGCAAGTCTAATGCCTGACTTTGACATTGATCACATAAATCTCTGTGCAAAAGCTTTACTTAACTCCTTGTTGTGTGTAGAGTGAATTCAAATTGTTGACTATGCATTCTGTCTTCACTTATTACCATTGCTCCATTCATTCTAGGATCCAAATCAGCGTATCCAAAATTTTGGTAGTGTTGTTCAAGTATGGTATCTGTAAAGATTCCACACCAAGGTAACAATTCACTATCAGAGAGAAAATGAGCAAAGAAGATCCAATTTCTAGGTGTATCACTTCTTCACATGGAACAGATCCCTCTTTCCCTTTCCCCCTATTCCTGTGTCTTTCTTCAGACTTCCTCTTTTTCTGCAGCCTACAATGACCTTCCATCCTTTTCTCCACATTCAAATGTGAGGCTTACTTCAAATGCCTTACTGAAAGATAAAATAAAAAAATATAAAATAAAAGTGACAATATAAATACAATTTCACAAATATTGTCTTATAGATCACATTGCTAAAAATTTTGGTAGAAGCTACTATCTGTTTACCAAAACCTACTTTCTATATAAGTGACGTTTCTCTGCTTCCCAAGCATTTAGGCATAACTAGGTGACTAAGTATTTGACAGAGGGGTACAAACAGATAATATTTGTCACTTCCAGATCTTTGCACATTCTTTTTGTGTTTTTTTCTTCTCTTTCAGTGAGAAGAGNCTATATAAGTGACGTTTCTCTGCTTCCCAAGCATTTAGGCATAACTAGGTGACTAAGTATTTGACAGAGGGGTACAAACAGATAATATTTGTCACTTCCAGATCTTTGCACATTCTTTTTGTGTTTTTTTCTTCTCTTTCAGTGAGAAGAGGAAGATGAAACTGGCAGAGCTAGCCGGTGGAAGGAATTGGAGAGTCTATATTAAAGTTCTCCAAAGAAACAGAAGAAAAATATATATATATGTCATTCACATAAAATATAAACATATATAAAGTGATTTATTTCAAGAATTTGGCCTGAGCCATTGTGGGAACTGACAAGTGCAGAATTAGTAGGGCAGGCTAGAAATTTGGGACCAGATGCTACAGTCTTGAAGCAGAATATCTTCTTCTGGGGATACTCAGGTTGTCCTTAAGGCCTTTCCACTAATTAGATGAAACTCAATAAATTACAGAAGATAATCTCCTTTACTTAAAATTAACTGACTGTATATGTTATCAACATTTACAAAATGCCTTCATATCAGCACACAAATTAGTGTTGGATTGAATAACTGAACAGTATATCATAGCCAAGCTGACACATAAAATTATTCCAGAGTTTCTATATGATTACCTGGAAGTGGGCTTCCTTAATAATCTGGACATGCACACAGAAATGTTACATAAGTAAGAGCTGAAAGGTTTTATTGTTTTAAGCCATTGAAATTTTGAGATTTGCTTTCCTCAACTAAACCTACTCCAAATAATATAAGAAATAGACTAGACAGAGATCTTTCCAGTCTTACAAATAATAGATGAAAATAGCCTTAATTAAGCATTAAATGTTGATATGCTAGTAAATTTGTCTCTGAGGTTTGTAGTAGGTTTATCATCTCTAGCAAGGTAAACATTTGTTAATATGTGGTTGATACTTTAATTTGCCCAAGATGAACACATTTTTCATGGTACTATTTAAAGGTGAATATCTACCAACCTTCATTTTAGATTATCGCCTCTTTGAAATTAGTGGAGTGAATTTTACTGTGGTTTTAAAAATGTTGTGATTTTGGGTTAAATGTTTTCTGAAGAGAGATAGCTATTAGCTTGGCTCTAAACTCTTGATATAGTCCTCAAATAGCTAAAGGGGCAAAGATTCAGTAGTCATGTGGCTTTAGGATGTAAACCTCAAAATTGCAGAGGCAATTGCTTGCTTGATTTGGTTGATATTCAGCCAAAATCTATGAGCTCATATTCACTGGCATTAACTATATTTACTACTACCAGAATGAAATTCCAATCATTGTGTGTAGCCCTAATAATAATCCTATATGACTAGGGGCTGCTTCTTCAACATTATTTCCACCTAATTTATAATCAAGATGTTCAATTAATAATTTTAGCACTTTATGCAGTGTTAAGTCAGCTGAAAAATATGTGATTTTTCCACTTTTCATTTTTCATAATGCTGAGGAATGCATAATAACCTGACAAAATGATTATTTTTTTGTCAGGACTGCAATGATTATTAACAGACTAATGGGAAAAGGAAAGGATTTTAAGAGAAAAGCTGAAACGTTGATTGAGTTCTGTAAAAATTAAAGGCAAAACCTATTGCAAAAATAAAGCAGCTCTGTCTAATTTTTTAAAATTATTAAAGGTTTGGAAAAGAAAATTGATCCAGGTAGGAAAGATAATCATCTCTTTGGGTGCTTTTCCCATGAAATCTGCCAGAGATCTGCTGAATCCCTTCATTTATCTTGACTCAGTTTGTGTTTATTTAGACTATTAGTGTTACTTTCTCCATCCCATTCTTGAGTGTTATTTTTCAATATTTTTAAGTTAATCAATTAATGAGTGTTAATTTAGGTTATTTCAATTAATTATTAATTTTACTTATACTTACGTAAAATATTTCTCTCAGTGTTAAAAGAATGAAAAGAGAAAATATAGCAAGCAATGAGACAATCATTATCACTTCACTGTGCTAACTGCTTTACATTGAATCATCATAATCTTATGAAGTAGATATAAATAAAATTGTGTGAAAGTGAGGATTCAAAAAAATTAAATTTAAACTGTGTTTAAAATCTAAATATGTGGGAGAATCAATAGCTATTCTTGGGAGCAGGGATGAATCTAGTTTGACTGGAGGGTACAGACAGTGTACAGAGGTTTAAGAGATAAACTTGGAATTAGAGGGCCATATATCATATATGCTACCACAAGACAAACCAACACTTGACTCAAAATAATACATCAACCACTCTGTTAGGTCTTTTAACAGCTGAACCATTTGAGCTAAGATGATACACAGCTGCCATTTTAGCATTTGAGGGAGAGACAATAAGACTTATTTCAATTTATTTCATCTTATAAATTCCACTTATATATTATTAGAAATTTGTTTTCACTTCCCTAGGATAATTAATAAGGGTTCTTAAGTGAATTGAATACAGAGACAGTTCACTTAAGGAATCATTCATGTCCTGGCAGACCTAGATGAAGCCTTATATGTGGAAGACACAGGAGTGGTAGTGAGAATTTGGGATCACAGAAGGAGAAGTCTCCAATGCACTAGATACTTGGCAGAGGGGTAGTAATAAGGAGATAAAGGTCATTGGAAAAAGTAAGACATAAAAGATTTATCCCAGTACAAGCACATTCCATTTTCCTTTCTTGTAGCCATCAAGGTTTGTGTCAGAAAAAGAAGGCTACTTCAAAAAAGGATTAAATTAGGAACAGTATCCTTAAGATCTAAGCTGGCATGGGTGATTAAGAACTCATTTCCTTTTTCTGGATCTAGATTTACAGGCACTGCTTGAGGAAAAGATTAATAGGCAAATAGGATAATGACATGAAATTACCAGGATGAAAAAAAAAATTATTTCTTGTTGCTTGCTTGCTTGCTATTTTTAAGAGAGAGAATTATTAGAACTGCTAGAGTCCGGAAATGTGATATATCCATATCCACGTGGACAGAAGAGAATTTTTGAAATCATTATCCAACTCTTCATTTGTTTGTATATTGAATACAATTGTATACTTATAAACTAGGAACTTGAGGCCTAGACAAACTTAGTGATCTGCATAAAGTAACATCAAATTAGCAACAGTTTTTCAAACAAATACCCTGTTATGCTAGTTATGATATATTACCTCCAAAATAACTCTAAGGAAGGAATTTTGTTATTTTTCTGAAGATGTGAAGACAACATGAAGGTTTCATGTTAAAGCTGTAAAACTTTCTGCTGATGTTGCATCAATCTTGCACATGATTGGTTCTTACTGATGAAGCAGAAAATTCATGATGAAATTTATCCCATAGGTATCTAAGAAATGAGGAACTCTTTGGAAGATAAACAAGAGATATCATTGATTTTGTTCAATATATTCCAATGCTTAACGTACTGAAAAAAGTCCAAATCTTTGACTGACAAGGGAGTGCTATGGATTTTTATTTTATTTGAAAGAATTTTTTTTTTTTCTTTTGCTAGTTATCTCCAGAGGTTGAAATTACTTTTTATGTAAACTCAGCTAAGCTGTTGGGTGTTAGTCACTGAAAGATAATCTCAATCATTTTCAAGGTCAAGTGAGAGTGAAATATAGTTCCCCAAATATTAATAATTACTGGGGTCCCAGGTGGTGCTGGTGGTAAAGAACCCGCCTGCCAATGCAGGAAACATAAGAGACACAGGTTCAAGCCCTGGGTTAGGAAGATTCCCTGAAGAGGCACATGACAACCCACTCCAATATTTTTTGCCTGGAGAATCCAATGGACAGAACAGTTTGTCCTGTTACAGTCCATGGAGTTGCAAAGAGTCAGACATGACTGAAGTGACTTAGCATGCATGAATGACTGTTACGGAAACTTAGAAGACCTATAAGGTGTGATATGGAATTGCCAAACGTCTTTACCATTTCCAAATCTCTTTCTCACTATTGTTAACAATGTTTGAAATTAAAGTTTCTGCATCTCCCCTTTGGATCTCAAAGTTTACTCTGCCTGAGTTCGTTTTTGAAATGCAAATATCCTATATGAGCTAATACTTTAAACCTTTATCAACCAAACATCCCCTAGAATTACTTAAGTGTTAGGTGGGAGCACATAGCTACCTAAGGGTAAAAATATGGAAAGGGGCATCAAAGATTGGAAGGGAAATATTGAAAACTGGGAGATAAGGCCATCCAAAATGAATCTTCAGAACAATAGTATTTTAACCAGGTTTATTCTGAAATCAGATTGATTATATTCTATGAAGCCAAAAATGGAGAAGCTCTATACAGTCAACAAAAACAAGACCAGGAGCTGACTGTGGCTCAGATCATGAACTCCTTATTTCCAAATTCAGACTTAAATTGAAGAAAGTAGGGAAAACCACTAGACCATTCAGGTATGATCTAAATCAAATCCCTTATGATAATACAATGCAAGTGAGAAATAGATTTAAGGGCCTAGATCTGATAGATAGAGTGCCTGATGAATTATGGACTGAGATTCGTGACATTGTACAGGAGACAGGGATCAAGACCACCCCCATGGAAAAGAAATCCAAAAAAGCAAAATGGCTGTCTGAGGAGCCCTTACAAATAGCTGTGAAAAGAAGAGAGGCAAAAAGCAAAGGAGAAAAAGAAAGATATAAGCATCTGAATGCAGAGTTCCAAAGAACAGCAAGAAGAGATAAGAAAGACTTCTTCTGTGATCAATGCAAAGAAATAGAGGAAAACAACAGAATGGGAAAGACTAGAGATCTCTTCAAGAAAATTAGAGATACCAAGGGAATATTTCATACAAAGATGGGCTCAATATAGGACAGAAATGGTATGGACCTAACAGAAGCAGAAGATATTAAGAAGAGGTGGCAAGAATACACAGAAGAACTGTACAAAAAAGATCTTCATGACCCAGATAATCACGATGGTGTGATCACTCACCTAGAGCCAGACATCCTGGAATGCGAAGTCAAGGGGGCCTTAGGAATCATCACTACGAACAAAGCTAGTGGAGGTGATGGAATTCTAGTTGAG
>SJYX01021069.1:14429-64701 GCA_006410675.1 Oreotragus oreotragus
CTGCTGCTAAGTCACTTCAGTCGTGTCCGACTCTGTGTGACCCCATAGACGGCAGCCCACCAGGCTCCCCCGTCCCTGGGATTCTCCAGGCAAGAACACTGGAGTGGGTTGCCATTTCCTTCTCCAATGCATGAAAGAGAAAAGTGAAAGTGAAGTCGCTCAGTCTGTCCGACTGTTAGCGACCCCATGGACTGCAGCCTACCAGGCTCCTCTGTCCATTGGATTTTCCAGGCAAGAGTACTGGGGTGGGGTGCCATTGCCTTCCCCGCAGCAAATTACTACTGGCTATCTTTTTTTACATATGGTAGTGTGTATGTTTCCATGCTATTCTCTCCATTTGTCCCACCCTTGCCTTCTCCTACTGTGCCCACCAGCCTGTTCTCTATGTTTGTGTCTCCATTGCTACCCTACAAATAGGTTCACAGTACCATTTTTCTAGATTTTATATATGTGTGTTAATATGCAATACTTGTTTTTCTTTCTGACTTACTGCACTTTGTATAATAGGTTCTAGGTTCATCCACCTCATTAGAACTGACTCAAATACATTCCTTTGTATAGCCAAGTAATATTCTACTGGGTATATGTACCACAACCTCCTTATCCATTCTCTGTCAGTGGACATGTAGGTTGCTTCTGTGTCCTAGCTATTGTATATAGTGCTACAATGAACATGAGGGTGCATGTGTCTTTTCCAGCTATGGTTTCCTCAGGGTATATGCCCAGTAGTGCAATTGCTGAGTCCTATGGTAGTTTTATTCCTAGTTTTTTAAGGAATCTTCAAATTTTCTCCATAGTGGCTGTATCAGGTTGCAGTCCTACCAAAAGTACAAAAGGGTTCCTTTTTGTCTACACTCTTTCCAGCATTTATTCCTTGTAGACTTTTTGATAATGGCCATTATGATCAGTGCATTTGTTTTTAGAATTTTCAGTCATCACCTTCTTGCCTTGCAGCCAGTTGATAGTCTCAATTTTAGTTTAAAAAATATTTACAAGTTCAACACATCATACTAGAGAGAGGAGATATTTATACTAAGTTACACCTTTCCTTAATCACTTGGACGCTAGTGTCATACATTTTTTCATTCATGTATCTTTCTGGGACTGTAGCAGCTGTTGCTTTTCTTCTTCTTCCTTACCACCCCTCCATTTTCTTCCTACAATACATAATTTGTATTTAATGACAGATTTATGGCTAGTAAACTCTATATGTTTTTGTTAGGCTAAAATGTACTCACCTTAATTAATTCATTTTCTACAGAAAGTTTGGCTGATAACACACTTCTTGGTTGACATGTATTTTCTTTCAGCATCAGTTCAGTTCAGTCCATCAGTTGTGTCTGACAATTTGTGACCCTGTGGACTGCAGCATGCCAGGCTTCCGAGCCCATCATCAACTCCAAGAGCTTGCTCAAACTCATGTCCATTGAGTCAGTGATGCCATCCAGCCATCTCATCCTCTGTCATCCCCTTCCCCGCCTGTCTTCATTATTTCCCAGCATGAGGGTCTTTTCCAGTAAGTCAGCTCTACACATCACTTCATGGGAAATAGATGGGGAAACAGTGGAAACAGTGTCAGACTTTATGTTTTTGGGCTCCAAAATCACTGCAGATGGTGACTGCAGCCATGAAATTAAAAGACGCTTACTCCTTGGAAGAAAAGTTATGACCAACCTGGATAGTATATTCAAAAGCAGAGACATTACTTTGCCAACTAAGGTCCGCCTAGTCAAGGCTATGGTTTTTCCTGTGGTCATGTATGGATGTGAGAGTTGGACTGTGAAGAAGGCTGAGTGCTGAAAAATTGATGCTTCTGAACTGTGGTGTTGGAGAAGACTCTTGAGAGTCCCTTGAACTGCAAGGAGATCCAACCAATCCATTCTGAAGGAGAACAGCCCTGGGATTTCTTTGGAAGGACTGATGCTAAAGCTGAAACTCCAGTACTTTGGCCACCTCATGCAAAGAGTTGACTCATTGGAAAAGACTCTGATGCTGGGAGGGATTGGAGGTAAGAGGAGAAGGGGATGACAGAGGATGAGATGGCTGGATGGCATCACTGACTCAATAGACGTGAGTCTGAGTGAACTCTGGGAGTTGGTGATGGACAGGGAGGCCTGGCATGCTGCGATTCATGAGGTCGCAAAGAGTCGGACACAACTGAGTGACTGAACTGAACTGAACTGAACACATCAGGTAATCCAAGTATTGGAGTATCAGCTTCAGCATCAGTAATTCCAATGAATATTCAGGACTTATTCCTTTTAGGATTGACTGGTTTCATCTCCTTGAAGTCCAAGGGACTCTCAAAAGTCTTCTCCAGTACCACAGTTCAAAAGCAAAATTCTTTTGTGCTCAGTTTTCTCACATCCATACATGACTATTGGAAAAACCATAGCTTTGACTAAATGGACCTCTGTCAGCAAAGTAATGTCTCTGCTTTTTAATATGCTGTCTAGGTTGGTCATAGCTTTTCTTCCCAAGAACAAATGTCTTTTCATTGCGTGGCTGCAGTCACCATCTGGAGTGATTTTGGAGCCCGAGAAAATAAAATCTATCACTGTTTCCAGTGTTTCTCCGTTTGCCATGAAGTGATGGGACCAGANGACCTCTGTCAGCAAAGTAATGTCTCTGCTTTTTAATATGCTGTCTAGGTTGGTCATAGCTTTTCTTCCCAAGAACAAATGTCTTTTCATTGCGTGGCTGCAGTCACCATCTGGAGTGATTTTGGAGCCCGAGAAAATAAAATCTATCACTGTTTCCAGTGTTTCTCCGTTTGCCATGAAGTGATGGGACCAGATGCCATAATTTTAGTTTTTTGAATGCTGAGTTTTAAACCAGCTTTTTCACTCTCCTTTTTCACCTCCATAAAGAGGCTCTTTAGTTCCTCTTTGCTTTCTGCCATAAACATTGTGTCATCTGCATATGTGAGGTTATTGAAATTTTTCCCAGAAATCTTGATTGCAGCTTGTGTTTTTCCAGCCTGGCATTTTGCATGATGTACTCTGCATGTAAGTTAAATAAGCAGGGTGACAATATTCAACCTTGATGTACTCCTTTCCATTTGGAACCAGTCTGTGTTCCATTTCTGGTTCTAAGTGTTGGTTCTTGACCTGCATATAGATTTCTCAGGAGGCAGGTAAGGTGGTCTGATATTCCCCTCTCTTGAAGAATTTTCCACAGTTTGTTGTGATCCACACAGTCAAAGGTTTTAGTGTAGTCAATGAAGCAGAAGCAGATGTTTTTCTGAAATTTTCTTGCTTTTTCTATGATCCAATGGATGTTGGCAATTTTATCTTTGGTTCTTCTGCCTTTTCTAAATCCTGCTTGAACATCTGGAAGTTCTCAGTTCATGTACTGTTGAAGCCTAGTTTGGAGAATTTTGAGCATTACTTTGCTAGCTTTTGAGATGAGTGCAATTGTGTGGTAGTAGAAACATTTTTGGCATTGCCTTCTTTTGAGACTGCAATAAAAAAGTGACCTTTTCCAGTCCCGTGGCCACTGCTGAGTTTTCCAAATTGGCTGGCATATTGAATGCAGCACTTTCATAGCATCATCTTTTAGGATTTGAAACAGCTCAACTGGAATTCCATCACCTCCACAAGTTTTGTTCAAGTGATGCTTCCTAAGGTCTACTTGACTCTGCACTCCAGTATGTCTGGCTTTAGGTGAGTGATTACACCATCATGATTTTCTCAGTCATGAAGATCATTTTTGTATAGTTCTGTGTATTCTTGCCATGTCTTCTTAATAGCTTCTGCATCTATTAGGTGTATACCATCTCTGTTCTTTATTGTGCCTCTCTCTGCATGAAATGTTCTCTTGGTATCTCTAATTTTCTTGAAAAGATCTCTAGTCTTTCCCATTCTATTGTTTTTCTCTATTTCTTCGCATTGGTCACTGAGGATGAGGAAAGCTTTCATATCTCTCCTTGCTATTCTTTAAAACTATGCATTCAGGTGGGTGTATCTCCCCTTTTCTTCTATGCCTTTNCATGAAATGTTCTCTTGGTATCTCTAATTTTCTTGAAAAGATCTCTAGTCTTTCCCATTCTATTGTTTTTCTCTATTTCTTCGCATTGGTCACTGAGGATGAGGAAAGCTTTCATATCTCTCCTTGCTATTCTTTAAAACTATGCATTCAGGTGGGTGTATCTCCCCTTTTCTTCTATGCCTTTGCTTCTCTTATTTTCTCAGTTATTTGAAGCCTCCAGACAACCATTTTGCCTGTTTTGCATTTCTTCTTCTTGGGGATGTGTTTGATCACTGCCTCCCACACATAGTTACAAACCTCCGTCCATTGTTCTGCAGACACTCTATCAGATCTAATCTCTTGATTCTATTTGTCACTTCCACTGTATAATTGGAAGGGATTCTTTCAACATAGGTGTTGAGATTATTAAAATTAAACATGCATAATTTCCCCTTTTCCACTGAAGCTGTTAACATGTTAATCATAATTATTTAAACTTCCCTGCTTGTTGACGTCAGCACTCATGGCCCCTATGTATTTTGTTCTCAGTTGTTTCTTCTCTGGATTGAACATGTCTTTGGTATAAGCATGTCTTTGGCATGTCTAAGTAATTTTACTTAACCTCATGTCTCATGTATTTTTTCTTTTAATATAAAAGTGTCATAGTTTTCAGCCACATATTCAGGTGTATTCTCTATCTTTAGTTAAATTTTGTATATGTTTCTAAGTACGTGTGCTACTGCTGCTGCTAAGTGGCTTCAGTCATGTCCGACTCTGTGCAACCCCATAGATGGCAGCCCAGCAGGCTCCTCTGTCCCTGGGATTCTCCAGGCAAGAATACTGGAGTGGGTTGCCATTTCTTTCTCCAATGCATGCATGCGTGATAAGTCGCTTCTGTTGTNGGCTTCAGTCATGTCCGACTCTGTGCAACCCCATAGATGGCAGCCCAGCAGGCTCCTCTGTCCCTGGGATTCTCCAGGCAAGAATACTGGAGTGGGTTGCCATTTCTTTCTCCAATGCATGCATGCGTGATAAGTCGCTTCTGTTGTGTCCGACTCTGTGTGACCCTGTGGACAGCAGCCCACCAGCCTCCTCTGTCCACAAGACTCTCCAGGCAAGAATACTAGAGTGGGTTGCCATTTCTATGTGTAAATTTTAGTTTCCTGCTTATGAATATCCAATTTTTCTAGCACGATTTCTTAACATTACTGTTCTTTGTCCATTGGGTTGTTTCTCCACCTTTGTCAAGGTCAGTTGACTATGGTTATGACTCTTTCTGATGTCTCTAACCTGTTTGAGTGATCTATACCTATCATTTAACAAATATATCTTACTTTGCCATGAGCATCAGATGAAAGGTTTTGTTGCTCCACATCCTCATCAGTGTTTGGAGTTTAGACATGCTAGTAGGTGTGTGTTACTTTCATGATACTGTTTTATCTTTAATCTCTTAGTGACACGTGATGTTGAGAATCTTTACATATGCTTATTTGCCATTGGTATATCTTCTTTGGTGAGATATTTGGTAAGAACTTTCTTAATTGGGTTGTTTATTTTCTTGTTGAGCTTATTTTCTTATTATTTGTATATTTTGATACAAATTATTTATCAGATATATCAGAACTATATGACCTCTGTTGAAATTCAAAGGATTGTGTTCTTGAGTATTTCTGGGCACTCTATTTTGTTGCATTGTATTTGTTAGTCTACCTCTGGGTTCTCTATTCTATTATCAAATCTTTTGGCAATATTACCTTGTCTTGATTAATCCAACTTTATAGTAGACCTTCAATTCATGGAATTTCAGACCTCAGTTTTGTTCCTCTTTTCAATATTATGTTGGCTCTTCTGGATTTTTTATTGTTGTATAAACTTCACAGTCAGTTTATTGATATCCACAAACTAACCTGCTGGAATTTTTACTGGCATCACATTGAACCTATATGTCAACTTGGCTAGAATGACATCTTAACAATGTGGGATCTTCCTTTCCAATATGGAATATATCTCCTTTTATTTAGATCTTTTAAAATAAATTATTTTATCGAAGTTTTGTAGTTTTCCTTATGCTGATCTTGTATATACTTTGTTGAATTTATACCTAAGTATTTTTCTTTTTGATGCTAATGGAAGTGGTAATGTGTTTTCAATTTCAGGTACCAATTTTTATTGCTGGTGTAGAGGAAACAATGCTTTGTTTATATTAAGCTTAAATCCTGCAAACATGCTATATATACTTATTAGTTCTATGAGTTTTTTTGTTGACTGTAGAATTTTCTACATAGGCAAATCATGTCATCTGCAACAAAGAGAGATTTATTTCTTATTTTCCAATCTGTATGCTGTTTATTTTGTTTTGTTTTTGCTTTATTGTATTAAGAAGGACTTTTAGTACTATTTTAAATAAAATTGGTAAGAGTCAACATCTTGCTTCTTTCTGAATCTTAGCTTGAAAATACCTAGTTTGTTACCACCTAACTGTTAGCTGTACTTTTTTTTTTCAGATATTATTTGTCAAAATGAAGAAGTATTGCTCTTTATTTGAACTTTTTATTTTGAATTGATATTGGGTTTTCTCAAATGCTTTACCTTTCTCTGTGAACATAATTATGATAATTTTCCCCTTTGGTAAGTTGATGTGATGGGTTAAATTGATTGATTTTTAAAGAATTTGCATGTGTGAAATAAATACCATTTAGTCATGGTATACAATTTACATGTTCTTGAATTTGATTTGCTAAGGACTTTTACATTTATATTCATAGAATAGCAATGTATACTTTTCATCTCTTCTAATATATTTGGTTTTATGGTAATGCCAGTCTCAGAATGAGTTAGGAAATACTCCCTCTGCCTATCCATTCTGGATGAGACTGTAAAGAGTTGATGAATTTACTTCCTTAAATACTAGGTAGAATTCACCAGTAAAAAATTCTTGGTGTAGTGCTTTCTGTTGTGGAAAACTATAAACTATTGATTCAGTTTCTTTTATAGATACAGGTATATTCAGATTATAAGTTCCTCCCTATGTGAGTTTTGATAGATTATTTCTCTCAAGGAATTTTAAAATTTCTTCTAAGTTATCCAAAATGTAGGCATGGAGTTGTTTGTGACATTTCTATATTATCTATGTAATGTCCAGGGAATAAGTAATGATGAACCCTCTTTCATTTCTTATATTAATAATTGTGTCTTTCTTGGTTAGCTAGGCTACGTATTTAGCAATTTTATTCATTCTTGCAAAGAACCAGCTTATGGTTTCATTGATTTTTTTTTCCAGTTGCTTTGATTTCTGTGCTAGTTTTTATTATTTTTTCTTCATTTATTTACATTTAACTTTCTCTTCTTATTCTAGTTTCCTAAGTTGGAAGTTTATAGTATTGATTTTAAATCTTTCTTCTTGTCTAATAGATGCATTCAGTGCTATAAAATTCCTTCTAAGTAATGTTCAATGCATCTTGCAAATTTTCATATGCTGCAATTTTATTTTCATTTTAAATAGATTTTTTAAAAATTCAAATAGATTGAAAGTCAACCAGATACTTGGTATTACATTAGTCATCAGAGGATTGAATAAATACATACCTCCAAATGTATCAGACGTGTTCAATATAGTATCGACAATTCAGGCTGGGCAGTAAGTTAAAGGAGATTGATATTCTCTGATTAGTTGGGTTAACACTTCTTAATTTTTATCTTGCAAGCAAATCAAAGGCAGTTTAAATTAATGTGTAATGGACTGCAATACTTGTTTCTGTGCTTTCTCAGGGACATTTCTTTACTTGCTTATATTCACAACATGGTGAGATGGGACTAGATTTGATTCATATGATAAAAGAGTTACTTGTATTTATTATATAAAACTTATATTACAACCTGAATATGAAGCTAAAACTGAGTTTCAAATACTAGTTAAACTAGTTTCAAATACTACAACCACAAGGGAGTGGCTGGTGAGCTAAGATTCAGAATCCAAAATAAATGTTAAAATTATGAGGAATAACATAGGCCAGAGCCATCAGAGATATCCCTCAAACAATCAAAAATCGGTTATTTTCTCAGCCAGTTCTGAAATAAAAACAAGAGGCATAAGATTTGAATGGGTTGTTTGATTTGTGCAGACATTGACATTATCAAATGTCACATCTGAAAACGTTAGTAGCCCCTTTTCACAAACTATGATGAAAAAATGATGGGCCCTATATGATATCCGAAATAACTGCATACTCTCTTAGCACTTCAAAGAGCTGTTGCCCAGTCAACCCTTTCAGTTCACACTACTCCAATGTTCAAATGACATTGGAAGTAATCAGTTTACACACAGGCGGGAGTCTCTGGCAAAGCCCGTGACTGCCAACCAGTGGTGATTGAGGACTTTGGATTAGACAATTACCTGAGTTGGCCTCAAGATGTATTCCCTGTGAGAGGCTATTGCTTGCCTTTTATTAAACTTCAGTTGAAATTGTTTCTGTTACAGAAGAAATTAAAAATATTTTAAGACTTAAAAAACTGATCACGTCTGCCTTGCAATATAATAGCAACATCTAAAACGGAGGGGGATGCACTCTCTAAATAGAAAGGGTATATTCTTACTATAGAAATAAGCATCACTAGAGATACCCTCATTATTGAATAAGAAGCTCTCAGGTCTTCAAACCCTACATTAGACTACCCTGATAACTTAATTGATTCATAGTTAAATGAACACTTTCCTGTTTTTACCAGAAGATATCAGCAAGTGATGTAGCTCAAGGGAAGAGGGCTAAAATTCAGACTGGAGTACAACTGTATTGCAATGTATTATAAGGCAGCTGTGCATTGATTGAAGAAGGAAAAGAAAATCTTCTCATTGAGTAGGATAAAAATTGGTCATCCTCACAGCATCTTAGAAAATGGGCAGTAGCAATCACAACATTAGGAGATGTCAATGGAACAAAGCCTGCAGAAATCACCCTCCATTGTTTGTAGCCAAAGGTTCTGAAAGGGTCTGGGCAGATTTAAGGAGTGTGCAATTTAGAGTAATCTATGTCTGTGATATATCTTGATGCAGCTGCATGAACATTTGCAATAATTCTAAGATTTTAACTCTATCTTTTGGTTTCCATTTGACTTAATGGATAAATCTTAAAAAGATTTATCTATTATGAAGGGCACATTCTTAGGTAATAATGAGAACCATTGCCTCCTAAATACACACGAAGGAGTATATTTAACAACAGAAGCATGGAAATGTGTAACTTTTAAGCTTTTAAGAAAGATATTCAAGTATAATAGTCATAAGTATCTCCTGCTTTTGCAACTTGTTGTAGTAACATGTGACCTAATATTTATAGGTTATGAATTAAGGATGGAGGGCAATGATCAAGGCAAAGCATATGTGGTTAAACTGAAACTAGTGTCATTTGGTAAAGATTTGGAGCCTATGAGTCCTTTCAGCCATGCAGCACTCTGTGATTGCTGCAAATACCATATTTCTAGCAGTTCCCAGGGCTTCCCAAGTGGCGCAGTAGCATTTTCAAGTGCCAATGAAGGAGACGCAGGCTTGATCCCTGGGTCAGGAAGATCCCCTGAAGTAGGAAATGGCACCCATTCCAGTATTCTTGCCTGGGAAATTCCATGGGCAGAGGAGCCTGGCAGGCTACAGTCTATGGTGTCAAAGAAAGTCAGACAGACTGAGAAACTGTGTGTGTGCGCGTGCACACACACACACACACACACACACAGACAGCAGTCCACAGCTTCCAACGGCATCAAGTCTATTCCTGAAGTATGTGAACTCATATTAATAAGTATTTTTACAGCTGAAGGCACTCTATAGATTTTTTTTTTTTTAGTTTTTTGAATCGAGGTGAAATTAATATAACACAAAATTAACCATTTTAAAATAAACTATTTGTCACCATTTTATGCATTTACCATAGTATACAAGCACTACACCATCATTTAGTTTCAAAGCACTTTCATCAGCCCACCAGGAAAACCCATACTATTAGGCAGATTACTCTCTATCTCCTCCCCTACCCCAACGCTAGCTCCTGGCAACCACCAACCTGCTTTCTGCCTCTACTTACTATGCCTGACGTTTCAGGTAAATGTAATATGCAGTATTTTGTGTCTAGCTTCTTTTACTTACAATAATGTTTTTGAGGTTCATCTACTGGCTTGATCCAACACTATATTTGATGCTTGGGAAAAACACTAAACAGAGAAGGTAAGAATTCATGCTCTCAAGGGTTTGAAATTTAATAGCCAGAGAAAGTTAAGAACAATATCCACAGCTTATAAAAGCTTATATAAAATTTATAATATGATAGAAGATTATGATTGATATGCATATATATTAAAAAAATGGAAAACCAGGCAAGAAGTATTTTGAGATGGAGCCTTTGGTTGCAGCAGGGATGGTTGCAGTAATAAGAAACTGAACAAGTCAGGCCTTTAAGAATGTAGAATTATACTCAAAAAGAGAAAGAGGTGAGGCCATTGTTTAAGTGAAGGTAGAGGCTGAGGACATTTCCTGCAGAAAAATTAAGTCTAGGAAATGCTCTAGTGTGGAAGTGTGCCTCGTGTGGTCGGTCAAGAAATAACAAGTAGGTCAGTGTGGCTGGACCACAGAGAGTAGGTGAGAATGGTAAAGTGTTAGAAGCCTCACGGTGGGAAAGTGGCCCAGACTATGCACACGGGCACCATATCTTTTATTGTAAGGGCCTTGATGTCCACATTGGGTGAATGGGAACTCATGGGAGGATTTTGATTTGACCATACTTATGCTTCACTTATATAATTGCTTTATTAAAAACAAATAAGAGTGATGTGGTAGATTTGATCATCCAGGGAAGAGATTATGATATTTAAACTAAGGCAGGATGATGATAGTGAGGAGTATATGTGTTTTCATGTACAGTTAACACAGTTGCCTGATAAATTGGAGATAATAGGAGAAGAATGAAAAATCTGTCTGGTATTTTTGGCCTGAGCAACTGAGAAATGAAACTTGTGAGGAATATTTGCATATCCAATCACTGGAGTTAAGATTTAGGATGAGAGTTTCAATCTCTTGGAAGACTTGTGGCAGGAAAAATTAGATTTTGCTCTAAACTATGAAAAATCAAAAGTCTACAAGCAGAAAACCAGGGGATCTGATACTCAGATATATGGTCATGATATATCAGTACATCAGCCTGGCTTTGCACTGATTGTGTCAGCATCCAAGATATTAGCACAGCCCATGAAGGAGATGTAAAATTGGTAGATTTAAAATTTAATTCTCTTCTTGGTGAAGATTTGTCTCTCAGAGTGCCAACAGAGAAGAGATTTTTGAGAGCATGGGAACAGAAAGCCAGGCAGTCATAGGAAGGTCCTTCCACTCCTTGTTGCAGAGCAAAAGTTGACAAATTATGGTCAGTGGGCAAAAATCAGTGTTTCTTATGTGTTCGTAATACAGCTTTAATGTAATATAGTCACACGTATTTATTTATATTTTTCTGTAGCTGCTTTATTGCTAAAAAGGTAGATTTGAAGAGCTGGAAGAGAGGCCATATGGTATACAAAATATTCATTTACTAACCTGTACTATTTATTATCTGGCCTTTTACAAAAAAAGTTTGATGAGCACAGACCTCAACTATGCTTGAGGGATAAAAAAAAATCATTCCATCCTTACAACTACATACTATAGTGTGCCTAGTATAAGTATTTCCATTTTCATGTTTTTCTACTTTATTTTTATACTTATGAGCATGTAACTAAACAAAACCAAGATAAAACTGCAGATTATGTCAGAAACTAGTGCCAATAATATTTGTAGAAGTAGTGATTGTAATCAAGCTTATAAATTCTGAGGTTCCATTAATTACTGATTATTGTTATTGAAAGAGGCAATCTATTTCAAGATATTCCAGGCTCATAGCTTAATTTGATAAAACCCCACAAAGCAGAATATTTTGTAAATGAATATTTTATTGATGAATATATCTACAGGCTTCTCAGGTGGCATTAGTGGTAAAGAATCAGCTTGCCAATGCAGGAGACATAAAAGATGCAGGTTTGTTCCCTGGGTCAGGAAGATTCCCTGGAGTAGGGCATGGCAACCTGCTTCAGTATTCTTACCTGTCCACAAAGGGTTGGACACAACTGAAGTGACTTAGCATGCATATGTATTTATTAGTATACATGTGAAGTCATACTTTCTGGTAATTTATTTCACATCCCTTTAATTTTCCTACATGAAAAATCAATTTAAATATGAGCTTCTACTTGGATGGCTCATATCTCCAACAGCAATTTTCAAACAAACAAGAGGATGATATTTTAGAGTCAAATACAATAATCCCTTTTATTACTCTTAGCTACTGAGGCAATATCTCATATTTTAAAAAGGTGAGCTTCCTAAAAAAGCATTATTCCAGAACTCTAGAAGCATGTAGGTATCCTTAAAAACATATTAAACTCTCAAATAAATTGTAAGAAATGTTAGTCAAAGGCAAAGAAGTCTTTTAATTACTATATTCCAGAATTTCAAACGCCTTTACACAGAAGACATTGGCCAGCTGTTCTTCATATCCAAAGAGAGAAGAGCAACAGAAGCAGCAGTAAAATTAGCAATAAGGAGAGTCTACTAAAAGCAAGAGAGAGAGAGCATCACAGGGCTGTTAAGAAAGCTTCTCTGGAAAATTATAGACATGAGTGGATTCTCATTTGTCTGGAACAGTAAGCATGTGGCCCAGGAAAAACTTAGAGGGGGAATTAAATGTACTTTCCCATCCTGAAAGCTCTGTTCAGTTCAGTTCAATCGCTCAGTTCGCAAACCTATGAATCACAGCACACCAGGCCTCCCTGTCCATCACCAACTCCCGGAGTTGACTCAAACTCATGTCCATCGAGTCGGTGATGCCAACTTTCTGCCATAAGGGTGGTGTCATCTGCATATCTGACGTTATTGATATTTCTCCCGGCAATCTTGATACCAGCTTGTGCTTCCTCCAGCCCAGCGTTTCTCATGATGTATTCTGCATATAAGTTAAATAAGCAGGCTCTGTAGGTGACTTTAAAATTTAGGATACATTTCTCAACACTTAGAACATATGGAAGCTAGTTTATTTAAGACATTTCATAAATCACAGGTTTTTACGTAGGGCCAAAGGGTACTTCCTGCTCTTGTATAATTATTGGAAAATTTAAAATATTTTAAAGAAACAATTTAGAAGATAGCTTTAAAAATTAATCGTATATGTTTTCTATCAAAGAATTTAAAAATAGCATCAAATAGATATTAAAGCTAACTTTAATGTTCATAACCATTTAAGAAAATTGGGTCAAATATTTTGGGGCCTATTTCTAATTAAAAAAAAAAAAGACATCTGAAAGAAAATTAAAGTGTGTAAGTAATCTCCAAGGTGTCATATGTATGTAGTATATATTTTGGGGAAAATATACAAGCATTTGATTATCTGTGGAATAGGAGCTCATCTAGATAGACTATAGGGGGTGGTATTTAAGTAAATAAGTGCCGTGTGTGTGCTCAGTTTTGTCTGATTCTTTGCAACCCCATGGACTGAAGCCCACCAGGCTCCTCTCCCCATGGGATTATCCCAACAAGAATATTGGAGTGCATTGCCCCTTCCTACTTGAAGGGATCCTTCCTACCTAGGGACTGAACCCATGTCTCTTTTGTCTCCTGCACTGCATGCAGATTCTTTATCACTGTGCCACCTGGAAAGCAATGGGTATTTAAATGGGGCCTCAAACATGAAAACAATTAAATATGCAAAGTAAAAATAAAATATTAAAGGAAACACTTTAAAATAAATGGCAAAATGTTAAAATTTAAAATGAGAAAATTAAAAAAAAATTTATTCAAATTATTAACCTTATTGTTGACGTTTTTCTTTAAGAAAGGCATTGAATTTGCAGTGGATAAATAAGTGTGCTCTGAAATGACATATGGGATTTCAAGTTTTGGTTCTAACACACAGAATATTTGTAGATTGGGGAAGATATTTAATTCTCTTGAGCCTCTTATGTTTCATGCTGGAATTATAAGAATTAAAAGTTAATAAACATAAAACAGAATAATGTCATATTCAGAGTATAAGTGGAAGCAATAGTAATAATAGACATGATGGCAGTACCAATATTAGTGTTAATACAATTGTAATATTAATACTGGCTTTCTATGATTCAGTATGGTGAGTCATTTTTAAGCTAAATAATATAATGAAATACTACATCAAACATTAAAGACTATACATATGGAACACTAGAATGACATTCAATCATGAATTAAAACATTAATTAGGCATAGATATATTATGGACCATGTTAATAGCAGGACTTTTAAGATTTGATCTGTTATGACTAGTGCAGTCATTAGAAATGTCTTTCTAATGTTCTTTCAAATGATCCACAGAAGTTAAAATAAAGCAAGATTCACTTAAAGAAATAAAAAAATTAGTTTTCATAACATATATTGAAAGAAAGCAAAAGGAAGAAAATTAATACCAGTTATACTAAAAACTTTCACATAATTGGATCAGTCTAGCTAGTGACAGGCACCTTGTTAGTAAGTGGTGGAGCCAGAATTTGAAACAAAACTGTATAATTTAATAATATATATTATTAATAGCTAAACTACAATATGTAGTCTTCTATTTACAAGTCCATGAGAGAGGAAATGAATAAATAATTTCTAAAGTATTATGTTATCCACCCCAGGATAAAACACTATATTTTTAAAACGTGAAATATATAACTGAATTTATATAAACATAATTTCTTTGTCTTTTAAACACTTTTTACTTCATGTTAGTATTTAATTTAATTATTTTATTTTCATCAAGAAAAGAACATTCTTTGTATATTAAAGCTTCATTTATTCCTCACACAACTGACACTAAAACAAATTCATGTAGATTAGTTATCAGAGGAATATGACTCTGGAACACCATCTGTCACTATAACAAGGTCATCAGAGTTTTATTTTTTTTTTAATTCCATGTAAATTTGCCATAGGCATCACTAAATTTGAAGTAATGATAGATACAGAGACTTTTGAAGAGATATTGTTTATGGTTTCTTAGATTAAAAGACTGAGTAAAAGACTTAGATTAAGACTGAGTCTCTTAATTCATTTTTTAACCTCTGAGAACTGAGAACTATTTAGTTAAATCTCCAAGTTAATGTTACATTTGCAGCAGCAGTATACTGCATGGTGCAAAAGCAAGTTTAACAAATGTTATAACTTGATTCCAGATTAATTTATTTAGATTATCTCCTCCTTTTGCTTTTCCCCTTGAAGATCTCTCTAAGTTACTGATTCTAACTCTCTAAGTTAGTGGTGTCTGAGTTTATGACCCTATGGCCTGCTGAGTTCCTCATGCATAGTATTTTTCAAGCAAGAATATTGGAGTGGGTTGCCATTTCCTACTCCAGGCTTAAAAACATTAAAATAAATAAATAAGATTATGGCATCCAGTCCCATCACTTCATGGCAAATAGATGGGGAAACAATAACAGTGACAGACTTTATTTTCTTGGGCTTCAAAATCACTGCAGATGTGACTGCAGCCATGAAATTAGAAGATGCTGGCTCCCTGGAAGAAAAGCTATGACCAACCTAGACAACGTATTAAAAAACAGATACATTACTTTGCTGAACAAGGTTCATCTAGTCAAAGCTATGGTTTTTCCAATGGTCAGGTATGGATGTGAGAGTTGGACCATAAAGAAGGTTGAGCATGGAAGAATTGATGCTTTTGAAGTGTTGTGCTGGAGCAGTCTCTTTAGAGTCCCTTGGATGGTAAGGAGATCAAACCAGTCCATCCTAAAGGAAATCAGGCCTGTGTATTCACTGGAAGGACTGATGCTGAAGCTGAAGCTCCAATACTTTGGCCACCTGAAGTGAAGACCTGACTCATTTGAAAAGACCCTGATGCTGGGCAAGATTAAAGGAAGGGGGAGAAGGGGACGACAGAGGATGAGATGGTTGGATCATATCACCGACTCAATGGGCATGAGTTTGAAGAAATACTGGGAGATGGTGAAGGATAGGGAACCTGGCATGCTGCAGTCCATGGGGTCTCAAATAGTTGGACACAGATTTAATATCTTTTACAGAAATCTGGGGATATGAAGGGGGAGAAGGGGACGACAGAGGATGAGATGGTTGGATCATATCACCGACTCAATGGGCATGAGTTTGAAGAAATACTGGGAGATGGTGAAGGATAGGGAACCTGGCATGCTGCAGTCCATGGGGTCTCAAATAGTTGGACACAGATTTAATATCTTTTACAGAAATCTGGGGATATGGGGAAGGTGGTAGGAGGGGAGTTCAGGATTGGGGACTCATGTACACCCATGGCAGATTTATGTCAATATATGGCAAAATCAATACAGTATTGTAAAGTTAAAAAATAAAGAGCAAAAAAAAAAAGAAAGAAAAAAGAAATCTTCAGGTAAGTAGCAGAAAGACAGACTATCTTGCCTGGCTACTGCAATTGCCCAGTCTCAGCCAAGAGTGCTTTTCAGTCTGCTACTGTGACAAGAGTTTCCTTTCTTTCTTTCTTTTTAAAATAATAACCTGAAAATAGTTTTCTCATTTGCATCCAAATTCAGACTCAAATTGAAGAAAGTAGGGAAAACCGCTAGACCATTCAGGTATGACCTAAATCAAATCCCTTATGATTATACAGTGGAAGTGAGAAATAGATTTAAGGGCTTAGATCTGATAGAAAGAGTGCCTGATGAACTATGGAATGAGGTTCGTGACATTGTACAGGAGACAGGGATCAAGACCATCCCCATGGAAAAGAAATGCAAAAAAGTAAAATGGCTATCTGGGGAAGCCTTACAAATAGCACTGAAAAGAAGAGAGATGAAAAGCAAAGGAGAAAAGGAAAGATATAAACATCTGAATGCAGAGTTCCAGAGAATGCAAGAAGAGATAAGAAAGCCTTCTTCAGTGATCAATGCAAAGAAATAGAGGAAAAGAACAGAATGGGAAAGACTAGAGATCTCTTCAAGAAAATTAGAGATACAAAGGGAACATTTCATGCAAAGATGGGCTTGATAAAGGACAGAAATGGTCTGGACCTAACAGAAGCAGAAGATATTAAGAAGAGGTAGCAAGAATACACAGAAGAACTGTACAAAAAAGATCTTCACAACATAGATAATCATGATGGTGTGATCACTAATCTAGAGCCATACATCCTGGAATGTGAAGTCAAGTGGGCCTTAGAAAGCATCATTACGAACAAAGCTAGTGGAGGTGATGGAATTCCAGTTGAGCTGTTTCAAATCCTGAAAGATGATACTGTGAAAGTGCTGCACTCAATATGCCAGCAAATTTGGAAAACTCAGCATTGGCCACAGAACTGGAAAAGGTCAGTTTTCATTCCAATCCCAAAGAAAGGCAATGCCAAAGAATGCTCAAACTACCGCACAATTGCACTCATCTCACACGCTAGTAAAGTAATGCTCAAAATTCTCCAAGCCAGGCTTCAGCAATATGTGAACCGTGAACTCCCTGATGTTCAAGCTGGTTTTAGAACAGGCAGAGGAACCAGAGATCAAATTGCCAACATCCGCTGGATCATGGAAAAAGCAAGAGAGTTCCAGAAAAACATCTATTTCTGCTTTATTGACTATGCCAAAGCCTTTGACTGTGTGGATCACAATAAACTGTGGAAAATTCTGAAAGAGATGGGAATACCAGACCACCTAACCTGCCTCTTGAGAAATCTGTATGCAGGTCAGGAAGCAACAGTTAGAACTGGACATGGAACAACAGACTGGTTCCAAATAGGAAAAGGAGTACGTCAAGGCTGTATATTGTCTCCCTGCTTATTTAACTTATATGCAGAGTACATCATGAGAAACGCTGGACTGGAAGAAACACAAGCTGGAATCAAGATTGCCGGGAGAAATATCAATAACCTCAGATATGCTGATGACACCACCCTTATGGCAGAAAGTGAGGAGGAGCTAAAAAGCCTCTTGATGAAAGTGAAGGAGGAGAGCGAAAAAGTTGGCTTAAAGCTCAACATTCAGAAAACGAAGATCATGGCATCCGGTCCCATCACTTCATGGGAAATAGATGGGGAAACAGTGGAAACAGTGTCAGACTTTATTTTTTTGGGCTCCAAAATCACTGCAGATGGTGACTGCAGCCATGAAATTAAAAGACGCTTACTCCTTGGAAGAAAAGTTATGACCAACCTGGATAGTATATTCAAAAGCAGAGACATTACTTTGCCGACTAAGGTCCGCCTAGTCAAGGCTATGGTTTTTCCTGTGGTCATGTATGGATGTGAAAGTTGGACTGTGAAGAAAGCTGAGCGCCGAAGAATCGATGCTTTTGAACTGTGGTGTTGGAGAAGACTCTTGAGAGTCCCTTGGACTGCAAGGAGATCCAACCAGTCCATTCTGAAGGAGATCAACCCTGGGATTTCTTTGGAAGGAATGATGCTAAAGCTGAAACTCCAGTACTTTGGCCACCTCATGCGAAGAGTTGACTCATTGTAAAAGACTCTGATGCTGGGAGGGATTGGGGACAGGAGGAGAAGGGGACGACTGAGGATGAGATGGCTGGATGGCATCACTGACTCGATGGTCGTGAGTCTGAGTGAACTCCGGGGGTTGGTGATGGACAGGGAGGCCTGGCATGCTGCGATTCATAGGGTCGCAAAGAGTTGGACACGACTGAGCAACTGAACTGAACTGAACTGATGAAATAGTTAATTTTCTTTGGAAAAGATTTTAGTGTCTTACTATGGCAGTCTCATCCTGGCCCAGTCTGCAACCCACCTTTTAGAAAGGTGGGCGGTCTTGGAGAAGACTTCAGTCCAAAACAGTGCTTGATTTTCGTATATTTTTAAAAAGCACAGAGATATAAGCATCAATAGTTAAGCTATTCTTGCATTGGAGAAACACTGAGTTCTGCAGTTGCCAATGCTTGAGTCTCCTCATTACAATGTAAGAATTGAAATAAATAATTTTGTTCCACATATTACCATATATCATTGTGTTTACGGTTATGGCTGTATGGGATTTAATGACTTTGCACTGGCATGAAAGTATTTTATCATTCACTGAATTACTCCTGGATGGTTACAAGCAGCCGCATTGGGGTAAGAGCCTTGCACAACATACAGATGTTTCTGGAAGGTCCTTAGTCCTCAGAACTGTAAAGGCATAGAGAGATGGATTGAAACCTCAGCTTGCCCAGCCTGCAGCAACTCCTCTGGCCATTTTAGACCTGGTGCTGATGGGTTTCTGAGAGAGTGACATTCATATGCCCTTGGGCAAAAATACATCATCCAGTCTGAGGAATGTAAAGGCTGAATGCTTTAAAAGTGAAATCTAAGATCTTTTAAAAAAGTAGCAATTTTAAAGTTTTCTTCTTCCCCAAACTATTAATATGAAAATTCAGACAACTTTCCTTTAATCTGTACTTCATGTATCAACATGAAAGGCATTTTTAATCTTGACTTTATTAATTCTCTAGATAGAAGCATCTAATGTAAAAGTGAACTTTCTAAAGGCTAATGCAGAATACATTACTCAATACATTTTTTCCCCTCATGCTGACACCCACTTATACTAGCCATTAAAAAAATGTCAGTGAAAGTACTATATTGCCTGCTTTCCAAACTCAGTATTCTCAGACATGGTCTTGGGACCCTGAGATGCAATATGAATTTATACAGAAGTTTTCTTTAACCTCTTTGACACTTGTTGAATATATTGGTTTAATCTTTACTACTTCCAGGAAATTTTGCTTATGAAAAATAGCCATTCTCTTTCAGAAAAGAGGAAACACAGACAGTTAAATATAGCTCAGCCTCATGATATATAATTGATACTACTTAAGATCTCCATTTATTCAAATCAAGTCAATTCTAATACTGCATTTCCTGCTTTTAAAAAAAATTACTGAACATTTATATTTTGAATGCATTGTATTTGAAGCCAAGAAATGGCCAAAGTGGTATATGGCATTTTCTAAGATATCTAGAAGTTTAAAATCTAGGTAGGGTAACAGCACATTTTAAAAAAGACATTGTACATAAATGGAGAAAGAGATCTCTGTGAAAAATCTAGTTAGCAGTTGGATATAATTGCTAAGTTGATAGATACAGCTATAAAAAGTATTAGCATTAAGATAAAATATGGATCCATGTGAGTGGAAAAGCATCTTTGAGAGAAAGGAATGTATAACAAAAAACAGAAGATAGATCATTGGAGCACAGCAATACTTGATAAATTAAGTAGTTGATAAGAAACCAATTAAGTGGTTGATAACGTGTACTAAACACAGGAAAAGAGAAATTAAGTTCCTATGAAAGGTCATGTAAAATGAGTAAGAATAGGTTATTCAGAGATCATTCCTAAGGCTCTCAGCTATTGAATTAGTACATTATTGAGTAACTTTGGCATAAAAGGCAAAAAACAAGAGTGAACAAGCAACAGAAAACTTGAAATTAAAGCAGAAACTTTTACTAATTTTCCAATATACATAGAAAAATTTAAATCAGGAATGGCATGATTTTAAAATATGAAAGCAAAGGGATCATTAACACTACCTAGTAAGGACGTGTGTGTGTGTGTGTGTGTGTGTGTGTGTGTGTGTGTGTGCGTGCGCACTCAGTGGTGTCCGACTCTGCAGCTCCATGGACTGTAGCCCATGAACCTCCTCTGTCCCTGGAATTTTCCATGCAAGAATATTAAAGTGGGTTTCTATTTCCTCCTCCAGCTGACCCGGAGAGTGAACTCACATCTCTGGTGTCTCCTTATTGGCATGCAGGTTCTTTACCGCTGTGCCACCTAGGAAGCACTCAGTAAGGATCTGCTGCTGCTACTGCTAAGTCACTTCAGTCGTGTCCGACTCTGTGTGACCCCATAGACGGCAGCCCACCAGGCTCCCCCGTCCCTGGGATTCTCCAGGCAAGAACACTGGAGTGGGTTGCCATTTCCTTCTCCAATGCATGAAAGTGAAAAGTGAAAGGGAAGTCACTCAGTCGTGTCCAACTCTTCGCGACCCCATGGACTACAGCCTACCAGGCTCCTCTGTCCATGGGATTTGCCAGGCAAGAGTACTGGAGTGGGATGCCATTGCCTTCTCCAAACCTATTTAAAGAGGTAGGAAGTAGAATATAACTTGGTACTAGATTTTTTTCAACCTCACTAAGAATTAACAAAAGCTTATTTGGTAGGTGGTTATATAAAGCCATCATACTTGAAGTGATTCTTTCATAAGAAGCCAATAATTATTTTTATAGCCTTCTACTGTAAGACTCTAAGAAACAGCAAAACATATCCATATCTACAGAAGTGCACTTTTAGCTCACTATAGATGACAGATTTATCTAGCAGATACTGTTCTTTCATCCAGCAGATGAAAATCTTATTGTGAAGATTTTCAGTCTATTGTCTTTAGAATCTTGATTTCTGGAACTTAGCTGTTTGTCCGGTGGTTAAAACTCCAGGATGCATGGGTTTGATCCCTGGTTGGATAACTAAGATCCCTCTTGCCACATGTCAAGGGAAATAAAGTATTGATTGCAGCAAATATTTTGGAAGACAGAATATAAAGAAAATGCCCATGAAGAACTGGTACCACAAAGAGCTGAAATAAATTAAAAGGATAAATTAAAATTATTGGGAACAAGAAGGTAGATTTCTGTCCCGAACTTGGCACTGGATGAAGGAAAATATATTTACCCTGAGAATGTGAAACCATAAGTTACTCCTCATATAAATTTGGTTCAAATTTCTATGAACAGCATGGGCCATTAAACCTCAATAAAGGGTTTAATGTCATATTTTTCCCAGTTGGGAATATTCCTGTGGAGAAAACCAATTCTGCTCTCTCCTCAAATATTAAAATGATGGAAAGAAGACACCCTATGAAAAAGCAAACCCAGAAAATAATATCTGCATCAAATATTTTTTATATATTAAAAATTAGGAGAAAATTATAAAAGTATAAATAAAGCTAACTGTGTTTGAAAGAAAACCCCTGAAATATATGTTCTAGAAATGACCATTTTTCCATTGACATTAAAAATACAATGAGATTTTAAACTGCTAATTAGATAATATAAAAATAAAATTTGTGTACTAGAAAATGAATCCCACCAAATTACAGGAATACTGGGTTATATTACACTTTGCTTTATTGTGCTTCAAAGATGTTGCATTTTTCACACACTGAGGGTTCATGGGAACCCTGTGTCAAGGAAGACTCTTATTGCCATTCTCTCCAAGAGCATTTGCTCACACCCTGTCTCTGCATCACACTTTGATAATTCTTTTAATATTTCAAATGTTTTCATTATTATTGCATTATTATGGTGATCTCTGATCAGGGAACTTGTTTTTAGGTGACATGAACTATACCTGTATATGATGACAAACTTTATCAATAAATGTGTATGGCCTGATTTTTCTACCAGCCAGTCTTTTCCCTTCTCTTCTTATCCTTGGGCTTCCCTATTCCATGAGACACAAAAATATTGAAATTATACCAATTAAATATTCCTATAATGGCCTCTAAGTGTTCAAATTAGAGGATGTCTCTTACTTTAAATTAAAAGCTTGAACTGATTCAAGTGAGGAAGACATGTCAAAAGTCAGGATAGGTCAAAAGTTAGATTTTTTGTGCCAAACTGTTAGCTAAGTTGTGAATGTTAAGGGAAAATCAAGGAAATTAAAAGTGGCATTACATGTAACTGGAGAAAGGATAGACTATGAAATGAATGCTTTTAGAAAAGTTTGTCAAGTTTGTCATCTACAAGGAAAGAAAGCTGACTTGAATCAGTTCTTACTTCATCACATTGTGCTCATATGAGTGTGTGATGTGTTAGAAACTTCAATATAGATATTGAATGTTGAAGTTTTTGAAGGAATAATATTGGGGATATTGAAAAAAATTATAAGCAAAATGTAAATAACTTATAAAATTAATATGTTACCGTATCAAATATTAAAAATTCTGCTCATCAAAAGATTCCATAAATTGTATAAAAGTACAAAATGTTGAGCAGGAAAACATGGTGCCATAGCGTTGCCAGAAGTATTATGAGTGGATATTTATTACATATTAAAAACTACAAATCAGTAGCAATTATATTAGAAGAAGAAAAAACTAAATACATGTAAAGATAATTCAGAGAATTAAAAAAAAAATACTAGTGCTATCCTTTGGAAAATAAACCTACAAAAAGTTGTTTCAATCTCATTAAAAATCACATCACAAAAATTAAAAAAATTAAAACTCAAGATATAGTTCTGTAGCCACTGGATTCAAATAAGTTAAATCACATGGTGTAAATAACTGGGAAATATGTAAGGAAGTGACCATTCTTGTCATGTGCTGATTGTATTACAGATTGTCACAAACACTTTAGAAAAGAATCTGCCGTTGCATGGTACATTTGAAATTTCTTATTTATCCTATGGGATAAGGCCACCCTCATGATATAAACTGGTTCTCTTCCAAAATTAGTTTCAAATGTCCAGACTGGTAATGTCACACACACGCTGAGAGGACGTAAAAGGCGTTATTACTCATACAATGAGACATTTTGGGGCGAGCAAGGCAGGCTTTCCAAAAATGACTTAAGGGAACAGACAAGATACTCACTTGGGATCTGAAGTGTTTAGGGGATGGAGTCAGGGTCACGGTTTGAAGTTTCCATTAGCACCAAAGAAAAAGCCTCTCAGGATATGTCCATTCAAAAATAAGTTACCTTCCTATGTGCTTCTGCCAGCAGTGTGATTACAGTAGGCCCTCCATATTTTCGGGGTCTGGGTCTGCAAGTTCAAGCAAGGGCAGATCAAAAATATTCAAAGCAATTTTCCAGAGAGTTCCAAAAAGCAGATCATGAATATTTTGTTCATATTCACTGGCAATTATTTACATAGCACTTGCATTACACTTACAACATTTTATATAGCACTTACATTGTATTAAGTATTAGAAGTACAAATGATTTAAAGTAAAGGGGATAATACATGTAGGTTATATGCAAATACTATGCAATTTTATATAGGGAACCTGAGCATCCAGGGATTTTTGTATCCACAGAGGTTCTGGAACCAATCCCCTGCAAGTATTAAGGGAGGACCATATATCTCTTTCAGCATTTACATGGTGTCTTACATTATTGAATGTGTATTATTCCCCCTCGAATAAAATCCTTGAGAAAAGGGACCACATTTTACTCATTTTTATAACCTCATTATACCTACTGTGCCTTGTAAATTTTTAATACATTCCAGCATAAATTTTTACTGATGGAACACCACAAACTCCTTATCTAATATATATAATCATAGACGCTAAAAAATGCATCACTCTGTGTGGCATAGGACATTTGTCATCTTGGCCTTCTAATTTTATGATTTGGATTTTACATAAAAGAAAACAAAATGTGCTACTTCATTCAAAGTAGCACAGTATTTACAAAGAAGAACACTGATTTGTTTCTGTCCTTGATCCTCAGTGGTTTTTGATGACTGCATGCCAACAGATTAGGCTGTAATTGACTAAATAGAAGACATGGTCTCTAGTCTTAAATTATCTTGTCTATTATGAACAGTGTTCATAATATTTCCATTTGCATTATTAAAGGATAAAAATACGTCACACATTTTCATAGTTCAGTCACCCCTCTGCTAATAAAATAGACATAAAACATGAGAAAGTTTATTGGCTGGCTTCAGGGTGGTTCGGTTAGCAGAGTTTATAGCAAGAAACTGGAAGACTGGAGTTAGAATAGGTCAGGACTATCTTTCCTGTTCCCTCCCTTCTTCATGACCTTGGATCTGATGGTAGCATCCCACCAAGTTTAAGTTCCTACAGAATGGTCCCTTTGCTTTGTATGTGCTCAGTTGCTCAGTCATGTCCAGCTCTTTGGCTTCCTGGACTGTAGCCCACCAGGCTCCTCTATCCACAGGATTTTCCAGGCATGAATACTGGAGTGGGTTGCTGTTTCCTCATCCAGGGGATCTTCCTGAAACAGGGATCCAACCTGCATCTCTTGCATCTCCTGCATTGTCCAGGGGATTTTTTTTTTTTTACCACTGTGCCACCTGGGACTAGAACCACATTGTTTTCTTATTTATTACCTTAGCCCTAGAAGTGGTAACAGATTCTTGTTACTGGATTCTGTATGCCATAACTTCCCTTACCTCCTTAATCCTAGATTTTAGTGTCCATATATCATTTTACACATTTTTAGTACTATCATCTGTATAGGATAGATTAACACGCAGGGCCCTGTGTCATCTGAGACTCAGTTAATTTCAAATTATGTGTCTGAAGGCTCAAATATATTATTCTCATGAAACCAGAATTGAAAGTTGCTGTATTAATGCTGCACAGTGTCTTTAAGTTTGTGTAAAATCAAAAGGATGACTTAGAAAAACTCTACATCTGGCTATTTGTTATCTTGGTGGACACTGATATTGAAGTTCCTATTGAAAGATGCTATTTTTAAAATGACATTTTGCTTTTTAAGTATATTCTACAGTTATGATAAAAGGAGGGGTGGGGAATGTGAACATGGAGTTCATTCTTCCTAAAAGAACAGAAACCCTCAGGATGAGTATCAGTGTTGTGCTTTCTTACCTCCCAGGACCATATTATTTTCTCTTTGCTTTCATCTCTGCAGTTTATTTATATTTTGTTAGCAAAGTTATGGGCTTACAAAGGGGATTGGAGGGGCTTCATTTTATCCATAATTTAATAATTTTGATTAGGAAAGTATTTTAATGTATGTTAGCTGCCATGCTTCTAAAAATAAAAACTGTGACCTTTAGAGGGGCCATTCTGGTCCTCAGACAGTAAAGAATCTGCCGGCAATGTAGGAGACCCAGATTTGATCCTTGAGCTGGGATGATCCCCTGGAGAAGGGAATGGTAACCCACTCCAGTATTCTTGCCTGGAGAAGTCCATGGGCAGAACATCCTGGCAGGCTACAGTCCATGGGGTCACAGAGTTGGACACGACTAAGCAACTAACACACACACACACACTTGAAGATTACATTTTTACCTGTATTTTCCAGGAAAAGCATATAATGAATGCTCAAAAGATAGGTTATAATATTAATACCTGTATAGAATGTGCATGTAGCTAATCTCATAACCCATAGTAATTCCTAAATTCTTTGATGAATATCTGCCTCTTTGCCTATTCAGACACTATAAGATAAAATACTCCCCATATTTCTGAACCTTTGTCCATTCTCTCTTTTAAATTTTGTAATCCCCAGTAGGAACTGAATAACTTAAACAACTCTAAACAACTTTTGTAGCTATGATATTAAGATGAGAAAAAAATGATATTTTGGGTTTCTCAAGCCAGTACATCTTGTTTGGACCTTCTCATTATGGATGAAAATAAGTAGGGTTTCTAGACTTAGACATGTGTTGAAGAGATTGGGGGAATAATTATTATCACAACAGCTCACCCTGAAGCCCAGTTTCTAGGTCTGGCTTCTCACAGCAAGCTACTAAGCTGTGGCTTGCTTGCTTGCTTGCTCAAGTCACTTCAGTCATGTCCTACTCTTTGCGACTCCATGGACTGTAGCCCACCAGGCTCCTCTGTCCATGGGATTTTCCAGGCATGAATACTGGAGTGGGTCACCATGCCCTCCTCACAGAAGTACAAAAACAATGAGTTAAGTAAAAGGGTGATATTTTTACCTCATCTTAAGTAAATAAGAGTGACTGAATAGCTTTTTAAGATTTCTAATGCAATGCCACAGCATGCTTTTCTCTATGTTTTGAATAATATTTTTCCAAGTTGATTGTCAATCACATCTCTGATGCTTTCTATTGAAAAAATCATTATCCACATTGAATATTTTGTATTTTAATTTTCAATTTGGTTAATAAAATAAATTTATTCAGAATATTTGGTAAAAAAAAAAAAAGCAGTGATAACTTTGCCACCCATGATAACTTTTAAAAAGTTTAATAAAACTAAGCTTTTGGCCTGAGGCTCAGTAATGGCAAATTTCCAGATAAAAGGCAAAATGTTTTCATTCTGAGAACATGGAAATAGAGATATAAAAGAAGATTCTTTTGTAGCTGTAACTACACCTGTCACTGCATATGACAGATATAATGAGTGTGGTTCCCTTGGGTTCCAGGGAAAATGAAATAGGAACCTCAGGAGATCTTATCATTTTCAAGAAACTTAAAAAACTGACAGGTATTTTTATTGGATGTGTGTAATTTTGTATTGCTCCACTCTGATTTTTCCATTCAGCATTGTTATCATTGCCATTTATTATAAATGCTTCAAAGAAATGTGTCCATTAGAAACATAATGTGAACTACACATATGATTTAATATGGGTCATTTAAAAATTTTCAGTAAATTCTATGTTAAAAATTATAAGGAAATGGAGAAAATGAATTTTACTTAGGTAAAATTTAATTTTACACATTAGGTTAATTATTTGGCTGATACCAGCACAAATTGTTTCTTTCCATCTTTTGGGGGAGGAGTTGTTAAGAACATAGATTCCTGAATATTAACAACAGTGAGGAATAGATCTACTTTAAAAAGATAAAAAATAACCCTTTATGAGTTACACTCATCGTTGTTTCAGTGCCTATGGAAATATTAATATATACGTTCTACAAATAAATGAGCAAGCACCTAGAATAATATCTTGTGAAGATGCCCACTCAATTATCTTCAATATTTTATTTCCATAGAAAATGATGTTTTCTCTTCAGTAGTCACCTCAGTTGGCCTAAAAGAGGTTGTGTAAACCATAGAGTCCATGTTCTCTAGAAATACATTGTTAGCGTTTTTGAGTACAGCAATTTCCGGAAGCCTAAATAGTGATTCCATTTTTATAACTTTCTCACTTTACTGGACATTATTTTCTTCATTATAATTTCAATTTCACTATAATTAAGGGGTTTAAGAACTCAGGGCCTCCCATGTTGATTTTATGAGGAACATAAAATAGTGCTGTATTTGTTTAAATATGGATTTTGGTTTGTAAAACTGAAATAATCCTGAAATTTACCTTTGTCTAAATAATCTTGTAAAAAGGGAATGAATCACATCTTAATGAATATAAATAAAATTAACCAATATTTTTATGCAGTCAATTTTGTGTCCATTTATTTTACAAAATTAGACATGGAAAGAGACTCATCATAATCTTAACCATTATCAATAATAAACTTGGCTTGAAATTAAGTCTTTTGAGAGTGTGTCAAACAAACCATTCAAAGAGTAAAAGGAACTTTACCAATTAAACAAGAAGTCTATGCAATCAATTAACCATTTAAAATTTTAAAATGAACTGCAAAGTTCCAATGTTTTGATAAACATAGTAGAGACTGATTATTCTTGCCTTCTTTAAAAGTATTCCAAATCGAGAAAAGATGTGCCATGGGAAACTATTAATTATTTGAGCCTTTATTTATTTTCACCTTTGAGAAGCTTCAGGGTGTTCAGCAAAGCAGGGAAAGAAAAAGAGACTTTCAGGGAGAAATGTAAAGATATGGTTTTGATTGAGTATATATTAAAATATTTGGAAAATACAATGCATTTATAATTTTAGAAGTGATTTTAAAAATTAGTATATCTGACTAAATGCATCTTAGAACAATTAATATGGGAAGAATGCCTTTTAAAATGTCAAATAAACTAGTGAAAGTCCAAAAATCTGATGATATGTTTAAAATAAATGTCTCCAATGAAGTTTTTTAGAAGTGTTGTTAAAAAATGTACTTATCAAACTAAGAAGCTATAGTTAGGTATAGTAAAAATGGAGTACATTTTTAGGCCACAAACAAACATTTTCTTGAATTTAAAGTATAATAGTCTCAACACATTCAACTTTCTTTCAAGAACTTATAAAAAGTTAGTCTTGAGCTCTCCAATAAGTGTAATTTATATTGACTGAATAAAGTAGTGTTTGGAAAACCAATCTCCTTAAATGATATTTGCCTACCTGAATTGGTTTGATTCAGTTTTACAGTGCTAACTTCTGCCTTTCATAATTTATAATGAGAATTATATGATCATCATTCTAAACATTTTGGGGGCTTCCCAGATAGCGTGGTATAAAGAACATGCCTTCCAATGCAGGAGATGGAGGAGAGTGTGTTTGATCCATGATTGTGAAATTCACCTGGAGTTGGAAATGGCAACCTGCTCTAGTACTCTTTCCTGGAGAATTCCATGGACAGAGGGGCCTGGCTGGCTACAATCCACGGGGTTGCAAAGAGTCAGACAAGACTGAACGACTGAGCACACACTTTGTTTTATTTTTATGAATTATGTTATGAATTATTAAAGAACTTTAAAAAGTATTTATTTCTTTTATATATTTAAGATAAAGAATTATTACTTAGCATTTTTAGCTTATATGTTGAGATGGCACTTTATAAATAAGATTTAGATTGTGTGATTAGATTTATATAAATAAGTTTATGTGATGAGAATTACTCTGTTTGAATAAAACTGATTATTTTTGCTTGTTTTTAAAAGTTTTGCTGCTCCAAATGTCTCTATTGTATTCTGGAATGTCCGTTACTTTTCTTCCCTCCTGTGTCTTATGTCTGCCTTTACTTTGTTTTCACACAGTTTCTTCTACTAACTGAACCAAGTAATCAAGATTGTTGTAACAATGAAGAATATAGAACTTACTGTATTGGTTACCAATCCATTTGATAATAATTTATTAAAGCCTAGGAACAACAGACTGGTTCCAAATAGGAAAAGGAGTACGTCAAGGCTATATATTGTCACCCTGCTTATTTAACTTCTATGCAGAGTACATCATGAGAAACACTGGGCTGGAAGAGGCACGAGCTGGAATCAAGATTGCCGGGAGAAACATCAATAACCTCAGATATGCAGATGACACCACCCTTATGGCAGAAAGTGAAGAGAAACTAAAAAGCCTCTTGATGAAAGTGAAAGTAGAGAGTGAAAAAGTTGGCTTAAAGCTCAACATTCAGAAAACAAAGATCATGGCATCTAGTCCCATCACTTCATGGGAAATAGATGGGGAAACAGTGGAAACAGTGTAAGACTTTATCTTTGGGGGCTCCAAAATCAATGCAGATGGTGACTGCAGCCATGAAATTAAAAGACACTTACTCCTTGGAAGAAAAGTTATGAACAACCTAAATAACATATTCAAAAGCAGAGACATTACTTTGCCAACAAAGGTCCGTCTACTCAAGGCTATGGTTTTTCCAGTGGTTATGTATGGATGTGAGAGTTGGAGTGGGAAGAAAGCTGAGCGCCGAATAATTGATGCTTTTGAACTGTGGTGTTGGAGAAGACTCTTGAGAGTCCCTTGGACTGCAAGGAGATCCAACCAGTCCATCCTGAAGGAGATCAGTCTTGGGATTTCTTTAGAGGGAATGATGCTAAAGCTGAAACTCCAGTACTTTGGCCACCTCATGTGAAGAGTTGACTCATTAGAAAAGACTCTGATGCTGGGAGGGATTGGGGGCTGTCTCTTATACACATCTNATGATGCTGAAGCTGAAATTCCAGTACTTTGGCCAACTCATGTGAAGAGTTGACTCATTGGAAAAGACTCTGATGCTGGGAGGGATTGGGGACAGGAGGAGAAGGGGATGATAGAGGATGAGATGGCTGGATGGCATCACCGACTCGATGGACGTGAGTCTGAGTGAACTCTGGGGGTTGGTGATGGACAGGGAGACCTGGTGTGCTGCGATTCATGGTGTCGCAAAGAGTCAGACACGACTGAGCGACTGAACTGAACTGAGTTATTCCATTTTGGAACATGTAGGAGCATGGAATTACTGTCAGGGATTTGGGGTCCTCTGGTGTTCACAGGGGAGTTCTTTGATAGAAAGTGAGGCTTCTACTCTTTTATTCAGTGATATAAAGGCAAACTGCATAACTAAGAAAATATCTTTCTCTTCTGTGTCCCATGACAGGACAGGTCCTGACTGGATAGCTTCTCTTCCCTTTCTACCTTATATTTTAGGTTGTAAAATGGCCTTTCTGGTTTCCAATTTGTTTCCAGTGGGAATTGCTTCACATATAGATATATTTTTGCTGTGTTCATGGCTGGGAGGCAAGCTCCACTTCCTGCTACTCAATCATCCCCATTTCCTTCCCTGCACAGTGAGAATCTGGACGTTAGGGGAGTAGATCTTAAAGGAATCGAGGAAGAGTTACAGAAGTATCTTGGAGAATATCTTCCTGCAAAATATTGATATTTTAGATAATGCTATGATCTTTTTCATATGGGCTTCCCTGATAGCTCAGCTGGTAAAGAATCTACCTGCAATGCAGGAGACCCCAATTGGGCTCCTAGATGGGGAAGTTCCCCTGGAGAAGGGAAAGGCTACCCACTCCAACATTCACAGTAAAGAATCTGACTACAGTGAGGGAGATCTGGGTTTGATCCCTCCAGTATTCTCACCTGGACAATCCCCATGGTCTGGGGAGCCTTATATTTAGCCTTATTGAGCCTCAGGCCAAAAGCTTAGTTATATTTAACTTCTTAAAAGTTATATGAGTGGCAAAGTTATCACTGTTTCTTCTACCAAATATTCTGGATAAGTTTATTTTATTAACCAAATTGAAAATTAATGTACAAAACCTTCAATATGGGTTTTTGCAATAATAAGCAGAATATTTATATCAGAGAGGTGATTGACAATTAACTCAGAAATATATTATTCAAAATATAGAGAGAAACATGGTGTGACTTGGCATTAGAAATCTTAAAAAGCTAATCAGGCACTCATATTTTAAAATTAATTTTTATTTTAATTGGAGGCTAATTACTTTACAATATTGTAGTGGCTTTTGCCATACATCGACATGAATCAAGATACAAAGAGCTGACTCACTGGAAAAGACCCTGATGCTGGGAAAGATTGAAGGCAGGAGGAGAAGGGGGAGACAAAGGATGAGATGGATGGATGGCATCACCGACTCGATGGACATGAGTTTGAGCAAACTGTGGGAGGTGGTGAAGGATAGGGAAGCCTGGCCTGCTGCAGTCCATGGGGTCACTAACAGTTGGAGATGACTAAGTGACTGAACAACTTCCCTTTCCTCAGAGGAACCAGCTGTGATCATGACTCAGGCATTCGGCAAGCCCCAGCAGCCAGACCAGAAAATCCCTAACAGTCAGAACCAACACAAGATCACCAGACCTAAATGAATCAGACTGACTCCTGGGATGTTCCAAGAGGCTTTGCTGATCTCAGACTTCTGCCTTGCTTCCCTGACTCCCAGCAACTGTGCCCTGCTGTTCTGGTGAGCTATTTATAGATCACCTGAAATATGTTTAAGAAGAGTTCATGTGTGACTGTTGCAAAGCGTTGTGGAGGAATTCCTTTTCCCTCTGCAAGGGAAAATTCAAGGGACAAAGGAAAATAAAATTGCTGAAGAAAAATAAGGTACATGACTTAGGGCGTTTGAAATCTGCTCATAGATTAATATTTCTCTCTTTCCTCTTCTCTTTTTAGCTTCTCTTTCTAGTAACTGAATGCTCAGTAAAATATTTGCTGCTGCTGCTAAGTCACTTCAGTCGTGTCCGACTCTGTGTGACCCCATAGACGGCAGCCCACCAGGCTCCCCATCCCTGGGATTCTCCAGGCAAGAACACTGGAGTGGGTTGCCATTTCCTTCTCCAATGCATGAAAGAGAAAAGTGAAAGTGAAGTCGCTCAGTCTGTCCGACTGTTAGTGACTCCATGGACTGCAGCCCACCAGGCTACTCCGTCCATTGGATTTTCCAGGCAAGAGTACTGGGGTGGGGTGCCATTGCCTTCCCCGCAGTAAAATATTTAGCCAAAGGCAAAATCTTATTTACATAACGGTCTTTTGTGTGCATGCTCAGTGGCTCAGTTGTATCTGACTCTATACAACCACATGGACTGCAGCCTGCCAGACTTCTCTATCCATGGGATTTTCCAGGGGAGAATATTGGGGTAGGTTGTCATTTCCTCCTACCGGGGATCTTCCTGCCTCAGGGATCAAACCCCAGTGCCCTACATTGGCAAGCTGTTTCTTTATCCACTGAGTCACCTATAATGGTCTTTAGGTGATGTGTTATTTTATTTGTTAATTTACTTATAATTTCTTTGGTGGCACCGTGCAGCATGTGGGATCTTAGTCCCTTGACCAGGGATTGAACCTTTGCCTCCTGCACTGGAAGCACAAAATATTAACCACTGGACCACCAGAAAAGTTGGTGATGTGCTATTTTAGAAGTATCACACAAGCTTCCTTCCTAGCTTTCTCCTTTTCATTGCTAAAAGAGAAAAGATTCAGTATCATAATTTGATAAAGAATTCAGAGCTCTGTAGCATTTCCTCAATGTTCAGTTCCTATTATGCTAAACTCTCCTCTCTTTTACTAGTGAAATGCAACTAGCAGTTGTTAAATAATTTTCCTAAAACAGTAATAACTACACTGTTGTATGGAGAAAGAAATGTGAACTCACTCCAGTATTCTTGCCTGGAGAATCTTGTGGACAGAGGAGCCTGGTGGGCCACCGTCTATGGGGTCACACAGAGTCAGACATGACTGAAGTGACTTGGTATGCACGCATGCATTGGAGAAGGAAATGTCAACCCACTCCAGTATTCTTGCCTGGAGAATCCTGTGGACAGAGGAGGCTGGTGGGCTGCCGTCTATGGAGTCGCACAGAGTCGGACATGACTGAAGTGACTCAGCAGCAGCAGCATACTGTTGTATATCAGAAGTGTCATTGGATAAGAATGAAATAATGACTCCAGCTAACAAATGCTAGAAAGATCAAGTATAAAAAGGTTAGCCTAGAATCTAAACCATCATTTCTTTGGCATCTTGTCAGGCATCATGAAGAATAAAATAAAAACAAAAGCACCCAACATAGACATCAAATTATCCAAAAAGGAAAAAAGGAAATCATCAAAAGGAAAAGCAAGATCATCCAAAAAGCAAATCATCAAAGTGGAAAGGCAGCCTAGAAAGGCACAGCTCATGAATAGCGCAATGCAGAGAAAGGGACTCTAGGAGAGGGTCAAGGAGGCCTGGAGCACTGTGAGTTCAGGTTGCTATCATCAACTGCCATAGGCTTATCACTTAAACAGCAGGCATTACTTCTCACAGTTGTAGAAGCTGGAAGTCTGAGATCAGGGTCCAGCATGGTCCTTCTGGTGAGAATCCACGTCCTAGTCTGCAGATGGCTGTCTTCCTCACAAGGCAGAGGGGATAATCCTCTCTCTCATGTCTCTTCTTATAAAGGGCACTAATCCCATTCATGAGGGCTCCACCCCTTGGACATAATTACCTCCCAAAGACCCCCACCTCCAAATACTGTCCCATTGGAGACTAGGCTTCAACATGTGGATTTTGAAGGGACACATGCATTCAGTCCATAATCTCTGGTCTCTAGAACCATCTTGGATGGCCAACTTGTTCTGTCCCACCCTGCTCTAGAACACTGCTTCCTCACCTATAAATGATCTCATAGATCTTTTATGGGATGCTGAAGTTCTGAATGCTAACGGAAGATGACTGGCAGATGAAAGACAAGTGTGCACTCTGAGGAAGAAAGGACAGGGACTTCCTGTATAAGCAGGGGATGACTGGAGCAAATGAGACTTAAGAGGAATGGAGACTCACAGCCCCCCACCCCCCACCCCAGCGCCAGGAGGGAGGACCAGCACATGAGAAGTCGACCCCCTGGTTTGAGACACAGATGTCCTGGACAGCGAGCACCAGGCAGGGCTAGAAGGAAGTGACGAGAGGAGGTTCCGAGAGCAACAGGGTCAGGAGAAGAGTGCCGGGGAAAATCAGATTCCCTCAGCCTCCCCTCCAGTTCACCCTCTACAGAGGCTGCATGCACATTTCCCTATCATCCAGTTATTAAGGCTGTAACACTGACCTGTGCAGAGTCTTTGGCATGCCTTCGGGTCGGTCGGTCACTGAGTCGTGCCCAACTGGTGGCGACCCCATGGACTGTAGACCACAGGTTCCTCGGTCCCCAGGATCCTCCAAGCAAGAGCACTGCAGTGGGTTGTCATTCCCTTTTCCAGGGGTCTTCCTGACCCAGGGACAGAAATTGTGTCTCTTTCATCTCCTGGACTGGCAGGCAGATTCTTTGCACCACTTGGGAAGCCTGCAGAGTCTTTTAATGGACACCTGTTGCCCTCAGTATTTAAACAAACAAACAAACCTACTACCCTTCTTACCCTTGATTTCAAAATTCAATCATCTCTGAAATTCAAAGTTTATTCATACATATTTGGCAGCAAAACTTGATCTATTTTCTTTCTTTCTTGGGTGTGACTATTCAGTGTTAAAATAACGAATAGGATTATCAGAGGGCACTGCCCCAGGCCCACTGGGAATATGTATAATTTATGCAATATAATTACCATATTGCACTCTAAAATCCAGAAAATTCTAACTCCAACAGCACACCTGGCCCCAAGGTTTTTGAACCTTGTGGGCTTGTAGTTTCAAGATAAACATGGTCCCCAGTGGCCAGCCCCTGCCAACCCCACCCTCTGCAAACTCAAGCTTATTTCTTCCAGACACACTGAGTCCTCAGCATCACCTTATGCTATAGTCCCCCTCCTCTAGGGGTTGGTGTACTTTCCCCACCGAATGGAAAATCTCTGTCACCCCCCTTTTTTTTTCTTTTTAAAGTTTTTAAAAGAATTTTTATTTTCTGTTTTTATTATGATAAAAGTTACATAATATAAAACATACTATTTTAACTATTTTTAACAGAACAGTCCAGTAACACAAAGTATAGTCACACTGTTGTGCATCTCTCACCATCATCCTTCTCCCAAAGTTTTCACCTTCCTAAATCGAAACTGTCTCCATTATACACTAAGTCCCCTACCCTCCTCCCCAGCCCTCATCCCCTGGCATCTGCTAATGTACCTCTGACTCTATAAATTTGACTATTCTGGGTAACTCGTATAAGTGGACTCAAACAGTGTTTGTCTGCACCTAATGTATACCAGAATGCATTTTTAAGGTTAACTTAGGTACAGACTGTCGGAGAAGGCAATGGCAACCCACTCCAGTACTCTTGCCTGGAAAATCCCATGGACGGAGGAGCCTGATTTTAGTGCTTTTCTAACTATGAGGAGATACAAGAATTGGGCTCATAAAGTGAGCTCCTAGAATATCTAGGTGATCCTAGGTGGATCTTTCTTTGTTGGCAAAGTAATGCCTTTGGTTTTTAGTAAGCTGTCTAGGTTGGTTGTAACTTTTCTAAGGAGCAAGCGTCTTAATTTTATGGCTGCAGTCACCATCTACAGTGATTTTGAGGATACTGACAAGTTTCAGTCCTTTGGGTCACAAACAGTCGGACACGACTGAGTGACTTTTAAACATTTTTCAGTTACGTTACTATCAGTAATGAGAGCTTTCATTTTTCACTTTAATTTAAAAATACTGTATAAAGGAATTTTAATTTTTCTCTTGCATTTGCATTAATCTGATATTTGTTTTGCAGGAATTTATGTTGATGCAGTTAACTCCTTGGGCCAGACAGCCCTTTTCATTGCAGCATTATTAGGCCTTACAAAATTAGTTGATGTCCTGGTGGATTATGGAGCAGATCCAAATCAGTAAGTATAATAAGATCACTTATCTAGGAAATACACACTAAAGATGAATTGGAGTGTTTGGAAACTAATTTAACAAGATATTAAAAGAGGCTTTACTAATTTATGTTGATGAACTACATTTGTACACTTATATTGAAACATGCTTTATTTTATTTTATTGGTCGCACAGCTTGCAGGATCTTAGTCCCCTGACCAGGAATTAAACCCAGGCCCCCAGTGGAAAATTGGAGTCCTAACCCCTAGAGTGCTGTGGCTCAGATGGTAAAGCATCTGCCTGCAATTTGGGAAACCTGGGTTTGATCTCTGGGTTGAAAAGATCCCCTGGAGAAGGAAATGGCAACCCACTCCAGTATTCTTTACTGGAAAATCCCATGGCTTGGAAAACCCCATGGACGGAGGAGCCAGATAAACTACAGTCCATGGGACTGCAAAGAGACACTACTGATCGATTTGTCTAAAAGTCTCTTTAAAAACCCACTAAACCACCAGGGAATTACCAGAAATGTGATTTTTAAACTGTTAATAGTTTTTCTGAGCAGTTTTACTGGACTCTTATGAAATAAGTGAACCTCACTATTCATTAATTAATTTAGTCATTAACAAGTATTGCTTGTATAGTTCCATCCACATTATTGTTTGTATGATTCATTTAAAAGCACTTTAACGTACCCCACAGCTAAGTTCTTAATCAGTGATACTTGGCATTGCTTTGTCAGGATGACATTTGTAGTTGTGGTTTAGAAGAATTTGAGTAATGGTCCAAATTTTAATATGAAAGAGCAAACACACTGTAATGCGGCAGCTAAAAGTGAACATTTCTTCTGTCCCTGTGGGACTTTTTGCTTTGCCCAGGGCCTTCCAAGGTAACAGGCAAAAGCAGATATTTTTACGGTTTCCATTAAAAAGAACCAGAAACAAATTTTGAGTATTTACATGATTCCAGCTAATTTTCACAGAAATGCCAGAATATGTACAATCATAAGTCATAAAATAGCTTTCGTATCTAACATAAGGAGGCCCTACTTAATGTATTTTTTTTTAAGTACTGATTTTGGAAGTTTGTTGTTGTTATAAGATTGTTTACTTAGAGAGAGAGAAAAAAAAAGGAAGCCTGGAGAAATATAAGGGGAAAACTAGTCAGTATGAGAATTCTGTAACCCAGAGATAACATAATGAACATTTTGCTTTGTTTGCTTCCAGAATTTTTCTGGACTCACATACACTCTGTCTCTACTGTATCAAAACTCAAAAATAGCCCTGCCTGAAGTTCTGCAGTAAAAATAAGTAAATAAAAAAATAAAATTATAATAATAAAAAAGCAAAAGAAAAATAATCTTTAATACTCCTGATTAGGGGACTGACCCTCCAGAAAGTTTAAATGGCTGGTCCATAATGGTGCATTGTGTTAATGACAAGTCTGAGACCAGGAGCCCAGCACCTGAAGAATTCAGAAATTCCCTTTTTAGAAATCCCCATCATAACAGGAGGAGGTGGGAAAGGACAATATCAGGAGGAGGAAGGTAGACCCCTTAGCTTTTAATTTTGTGATAGAAACACTTTATGTACTTTAAAAATATCTTCCATCAAGGTGAAAGGAAATTTCTGGGGGAAGAATGTATTCCTAAGGGCTCCATGGAAATGCTATGATGGCCTGGGCTTATTGAGGTCACAGAGTCAGATGCCTGCAGGATTAAGTGGGTTCAGTGGGTACAGGCTCTATCTAAGTAGCATCTGATGCAACTGGGCAGAAAAGGAAGCCATGAAGGCCAGATTTTCCAAGAGACTAAAATCCCAGCTTTTATTGTGAAATCCCCAAAGTGTTAAATATCGCCTATTACTTTAAATTCTTATTTTAAAGTATTATATGGACCAAATAAAACATGCCTCTGGGTTGCCAAATCAGTCTGTGGGCCTCCAATTTTCAGCCTCTAGGATAAATTAACAAAGCAACACATTTTGATACCACTTGAACCTGGATTTTCTTGTATGGTTAATTGGGCATAGGAAATACTATTCCTTTCTTCCTTAGCATTCATGAGAAATAAAAAATAATATTTTCTCTCTTCCTACCCAGCTCTCTTACTGTTTATGGGAAGAATGATTAGAAAGCTGTAAAACATTATATACAAATTTATTTTTAAAGCAAGGAGAATGTTACAGTTCCCATAGTACATGTGCTGGACTGCTCATCAGAGCTAAGAATAGGAGAGAACGCACAGTGAGATAGTGCACTGCCTCATTGGCATCCCCTGGGGAACTTGTAAAAAGTACACATTCCTGAGCACCATGCTTGCAGATTCTGATTCAGTATGCTGTGTAGTCTGATATCTGTATTTTTTACAAATATCCCAATGACTTATTAAATAAATTACGGTATATCTGTATATTGGAATACTATGCAGCTATTAAAAAGGAATTGAGGTGGCTTGTATGTTTTCATATTGAAATTTCTCCTAGATATATTGTTAAAAGAAAAAATTTAAATGCATAACAGTTAATATAGCGTTCTTTTGTTTTGTTTTTTGGCCACGTTATGTGGTTTGTGGGATCTTAATTACCTGGCTGGAGATTGAACCCAGGCTGTCAGCAGTGGTGAAAGTGCCAAGTCCTAACCACTGGACCACCAAGGAATTCCCAATATAGCATATTCTTATTCCTACTTGTATGTGCATAAAAAATTTCTGGAAGGATACGAAAACTGGTCACAGTAGTTGCCTCTAGGCAAGAGAATTGTGGGTCTGGAATTGGGAGACTTTTTTTCTTCTTATCTTCTTTTCCTCGTCCTTTTTTAATTACTATTTTTTTAAATTTCTTCTCCTTTCTTTTCCCCTCCCTTCTCCCATTTTTGTTTCTTTTTAAATTAAAGAGAGCAAGCTCTGGAACTTCCCTGGTGGTTCAGACTCCATGCAGGGAGCTCAGGTTTGATCCCTTGGTTGGGAAACTTAAAATCTTGCATGCTGCTTGGCATGGCCAAAAAAAAAAAAAAAGAAGGAAAGAAAAAGCAAGCCCTGTAGATTAATTACTATTTTTTTTAATTTCTTCTCCTTTCTTTTCCCCTCCCTTCTCCCGTTTTTGTTTCTTTTTAAATTAAAGAGAGCAAGCTCTGGAACTTCCCTGGTGGTTCAGACTCCATGCAGGGAGCTCAGGTTTGATCCCTTGGTTGGGAAACTTAAAATCTTGCATGCTGCTTGGCATGGCCAAAAAAAAAAAAAAAGAAGGAAAGAAAAAGCAAGCCCTGTAGGTGGTCCTGATGTGCAACCATGTTCTGAAACCACAGCTGCATATCACATCTTCACATCTCATGAAGGATGTCCCTTCATGTCTCAGATAGTTTATTGGCTTTGGTTAAATTTTTCTGAGTTGTAGGTGCTTGACCACATTGCTGATGCCAAGGTTTGTGGGCCTCTACCATAGCACTTGGGAGATAGAGACATTCTCACATGAGATGATCTCTGGTTAGGCTGTGCTTCACCAGCCTGACCACATGGCACTATAGACATGAAGGTTTCAGGGCAGCCAGCGTCAGGGGACAGTGGAGACAGAACACTGGGTTTTGAACCAGATCCATGCCTGGGTGTGAATCTTGGCTTTGCCCTTTTTGTTTTCTCATCTGTAAATTGAGGAATAATACTGCTTGAATGGTGTTAACAGTGTTACGGGTGTATCACTAATGGTGTTAATAATACAGTTCTCCTATTACCAAAGGTTGCCTTTGCAGTAAGGGAGCCCTGTGTTATTCATGGAAGGGGAGGAGTGTTTCCATGGACACTCATTGTACCCCTCCCCTCCTCCAGCCGCTGCTTTGATGGGAGCACTCCTGTCCATGCAGCAGCATTTTCAGGCAACCAGTGGATCCTCAGCAAACTGCTGGATGCAGGGGGTGATCTTCGACTCCACGACGAGAAGGGTCGAAACCCGCAGACCTGGGCTCTGGCAGCAGGGAAGGAACGCAGCACCGTGGTAAGGGGGGGCCTGCTCTGCAGACGTGCCCATGATAGAGCGCAGGGCCAGAGGCCGGTCTGGGGACAGCACAGGGCTTGCAGTGGCCTTGCCATCGGCACTGGGCACACACGCCTGGGATGAAGCAAGTTAACCAACTGTAAAACCTAGGTCAATTTTTCTGGTCATCCAGTCACTGGGGAGAGAAGACAAATGTGATTTTGTCTGACCCTTAACTAGCACTTACCCTGCATCAGATGTTCTGAATTAAACTAGTTAAATATTAACTCATTTAATCTTTACAACAACTCTCGGGTAGGTCCTATTATTGTCTCCATTTTACAGATGGGGAAGCGGAAGTGCATTGACATTAAGTAACTTGTCTGTAGCCACATGCTGGCAGGCATGATGTGTTTTAATGAGGGCTAAATAATCTAACAAATGGAAAGAATAAAAGACTTGCAGTGCTGGACACATGGAGGGAAGGGGGAGATGGGCAGAGTCCCCTCCGTCTGGTTCTCCTGCTCATTAGCTACTGGGCCTTGGAAACAAGTTAAAATAATACTCCTGCCTCAGTTTCGTCATCTGTTAAATGGAGGATTTGGAGGAAATTATCGTCAAATAAGCTCCCTGAAAATGGAATCATCTCATTCCATATCTTTAGGCCATCCCTTGGCCCCTTCCCTTGCCAGAGATTTCCCTGTGGGGGGCTCCTGTCTCCTCAGACCATTCTGGTCCCACTGAAAGCCAGGCTGGCTGTTGGCCGTGTGGGGTTGACTGTCCCTGCCGTCTGTTGCAGATGGTGGAGTTCATGCAGCGCTGTGCTGTGCACATGCAGGCCATCATCCAGGGCTTCTCTGACCTCCTGAAGAAGATTGACTCCCCTCAGCGGCTCATTAGTGGCATGCCCCGGTTTGGGGGCCTCATGCAGGGGTGAGTGCTGCCTCAAGCAGAGTTGGCTGTTCTGCATCACCCAGCCTTCCCTGTGGGAGCCCTGCAGCCTGGGCCACCTTGGTCCCCCCACACTAGTTCCTTCCAGCACCTGCCCACCCAAAGGGGTGAGCTTTGCGGGAGAGAATGTGGCCTCTGAAATCCATCAGTGTGTCATCCGCTCCTGCTCCCCGCTTCCAGGAATGTCAAGGGAAATGAGTTCTGGGCTCCAGTGGGAAACACCATATGGTTAGCAGGGAAGGAAGGAACTTTTCCGGTTGGGGCTGCCCAGCAGAAAACCCTTTCTCAGCAGAACAACTGGCTAGCTTTTTTTTTTATGCCATTTCCTTCTCCAGGGGATCTTCCTGAACCAGGGATCAAACCGGGGTCTCCTGAATGGCAGGCAGATTCTTTATCATTGAGCCACCAAGGAAGACTTACAGATGCGGGATGAGGATAAAATCCATTATCATGGTCACCGGGAATGCTCAGAAAAGGATTAAACTGAGACATAAGCCTTAAAAAGGGGCATCTTGGACCCTGTAATTTTACTTCCAGGAATTCATTACAAGTAATCACCGTGATGGCTCATTTTTCTCATGTGTCAACCTGATGGAACCCCAGGGTGCTCAGATATTTTCTTAAACATTATTTATTGGTGTGTCTGGGAGGTGTTTCTGGATGAAATTAACATCCTGAATAAAATAAAAGGCTAGGGAAGAAAGAATTCTTCCTCTGAATCTGTCTTTGAGCTGGGACATTGGCCTCCTGCCACGAAGATGTTCATCACAGTGGTGTTTATGATAGCAAAACTGCAATCAATCTGCCTTTTTCAACTAGCATTTTATTGTGAACAAATCTCTGTATCTGTAGATATGTTTGTGAACCTCATCTTTTTTCTTTTTTTTTTAAATCGAAGCATAGTTGATTTACAATGTTGTCTTAATTTCTCCTCAATAACAAAGTTATACATATAAATACATTCATTTTTTGATACTTTATAATATACATATTTTAACTGTTTATTTTGTTTGGGGTTATAGCCAATTAACAATGTTGTGACAGTTTCAGGTGAACAGCAAATGGACTCAGCCATACATACACATGTATCCCATATTCTTTTCCATTGTGATTTATCAAAGGCTATTGAGTACAGTTCCCTGTGCTACACAGTAGGACCTTGTTGTTTATCCCTTCTACATATAAAAGCTTATATCTGCTAACCCCAACCTCCCATTCTATCCTTCTCCCAATGCCCTCCCCCTTGTCAACCACAAATCTGGTCTCCATGATGAACCTCATCTTGAATGACTATGGAACCTCCCATTGGTTAGTACATCATAATTAGTGTAATCGATATGTACAATAACTGAAGAATGATACTATATAAGCCATTTATATGTTCATTAAGTTGAAAGGAGCACATTTTAAACACCAAAATATTGTAAGATTCAGTTTCTACTTGCTGAATCTCTCAGAAATAACTTCTCCAGCAGTTTAGACAAAAGTCTTATAAATATATTTGCTTTATGACCGATAAAATACCTAAGCAAAAGGCATTCTTTATTGTATCTATACTGTCTTTTACATAATTGAATTTTATGGAAGATTCTCTAATTCATGTCCCTGAGTAACCCACATATCAGATACATGCTTAAGGGTCATTTTTCAAGATTGTGAAAAGTATGTATAGAAGGAAAGCCATGTAGAGTAGAGTAGTAGATCTAAAGAAAATGTTAAGTCACAGTTAGTTACCTATTCAATTCAATTTAGTTCAGTCGCTCAGTCGTGTTCGACTCTTTGTGACCCCGTGAATTGCAGCACGCCAGGGCTCCCTGTCCACCAACTCCCAGAGTTTACCCAAACTCATGTCCATCAAGTCCGTGATGCCATCCAGCCATCTCATCCTCTGTTTTCCCCTTCTCCTCCTGCCCCCAATCCCTCCCAGCATCAGAGTCTTTTCCAATAGGTCAGCTCTTCTGGTGAGGTGGACAAAGTATTGGAGTTTTAGCTTTAGCATCAGTCCTTCCAATGAACACCCAGGACTGATCTCCTTTAGAATGGACTGGTTGGACCTCCTTGCAGTCCAAGGGACTCTCAAGAGTCTTCTCCAACACCACAGTTCAAAAGCATCAATGCTTCGGCACTCAGCTTTCTTCACAGTCCAACTCTCACATCCATACATGACCACTGGAAAACCATAGCCTTGACTAGATGGACCTTTGTTGGCAAAGTAATGTCTCTGCTTTTGAATATACTATCTAGGTTGGTCGTAACTTTTCTTCCAAGGAGTAAGCATCTTTTAATTTCATGGCTTCAGTCACAATCTGCAGTGATTTTGGAGCCCCAAAAATAAAGTCTCACACTGTTTCCACTTTTTCCCCATCTATTTCCCCATGAAGTGATGGGACCAGATGCCATGATCTTCGTTTTCTGAATGTTGAGATTTAAGCCAACTTTTTCACTCTCATTTTTCACTTTCATCAAGAGGCTTTTTAGCTCCCCTTCACTTTCTGCCATAAGGGTGGTGTCATCTGCATATCTGAGGTTATTGATATTTCTCCTGGCAATCTTGATTCCAACTTGTGCTTCTTCCAGCCCAGCGTTTCTCATGATGTACTCTGCATAAAAGTTACATAACTAGGGTGACAATATACAGCCTTGACGTACTTCTTTTCCTATTTGGAACCAGTCTGTGGTTCCATGTCCAGTTCTAACTGTTGCTTCCTGACCTGCATANGGGCCCTGGAGCTAGATTTCTCAAGTTCAAATCTTAACCTTCCACTTACTCACCAGGACCTAGACAAAGATACAATCTCTCAAAACTTCAGTTTCTTCATCCATAAAATGAAGATAATAGTATTGTAGTACCAATGCCACAAGGACTAATCAAAACATGGCTTGCAAGGGGCTTTATTATCTGCACTAAGAAATAAAGTAGAAATAATCAATGAACAGTGGCTACTGTTTAATACCAAATATTAACATCAATTATCACCATGATAAAAAAATACATTGCATCATCTATGTATGACTGGTAAATTCAGTCATTAGAGTACTATGTTATGTTCTAGCAGCTAACATTGAAAGTCAGTTCTACTAACAACACTGATGGCAACATTAGCTAACAACCACGGGACAGCTTCATGTGCCCATCTGCTTTTTGACACAGAGAGCTACTGCTCTCCATTTTAGAAGGTCTGGAGCCACACAAAGGCAGCAAAGCCAAGACTGAAGGACATGTGTATCAAACTCCACAGGGCAGGCTCTGAATCAAGCTCATAAGAAAGCTGGGAATATTCAAATAGCATGAATGACGATCACAGAAGTGAAGAGGAATATGGCATGAAACAAAAACAATGCAGAAAACTGCTAAAATTATGATATGTTTTTTATCTTTTCTGATAAACTGGTTTTGGCAGGTATGTTGATAGGTGAAAACATAGATGCTCTGAGAGGTCTCCAGGCTAACATGGTAGCAATGTGATTTATATTTCATTATATCTTATGTATTATATATAATATATACATATATATTTATACATTATATGTTAAATTCTATATAATATATACTACAATATAAATGTTTTATATAAATAATCTTTTCCCTGGTGCTAAAAAAGACTGAAGGCAGAAGAAGAGGGTGACAGAGGATGAGATGGTTGGATGGCATCACTGATTCTATGGACATGAACTTGAGCAAATTCTGGGAGATGCTGAGTGACAGGGAAGCCTGGCGTGCTACAGTCCATGGGGTTGCAAAGAGTAAGACACTACTTGCCAACTGCAAAAAAAATAAATAATCATATACAATATAAAATTAAATTATATGCTGCTGCTATTTAGTCACCAAGTTGTGTCTGGGTCTTTGCGACCCATGGAATACAGCCTGCTAGGCTCCTCTGTCCATGCAATTTTACAGCAAGAATATTAGAGTGGGTTGCCATTCCCTCCTCCAGGGGATTTTCCAAACCCAGGAATGCAACCAGTGTCTCCTGCCTTGGCAGACAGATTCTTTACCACAGAACCACCTGGGAAGCCCCATGCCTTATATATCACATACATGTATATGTAACATAAAACATCAGTTCAGTTCAGTTGCTCAGTCGTGTCCGACTCTTTGTGACCCCATGAATCGCAGCACGCCAGGCCTCCCTATCCCTGTCTCTTATACACATCTAGATGTGTATAAGAGACAGGTACTATTTCTTCAAGGAAGCACACTAAATTTAAACATGAAAATGCATCTTAACATAAAAAGTTTAAATACTGGTCCTACTGAGATATGCCATGAACTTTGTAACCTATCACTGAGGCTCAAAGAACTTAAATCTCATTGATAATTTAGTAGGAAGACTAAGCAATAATTTCCTGATCTCAAGGTCAGTTATGTTCAATAAATCCAAGTAAGTAATCTCCATTCATATACATATGACATGTTTGTAAATGAATACTAAATTAGAAACTATAGTACATTTACTTAAAAGAGAATTAAAACTATATTTTAAAGTCAGGGCCCATACTCCTAAAGAATGGGGACCTATGTTCAAGGTTCCATGAGTTTGCTACAGAACTTATTTTGTCTTTTCTTTTTGATGATTATCTCAAAAGTTAAAATGAACTTATTCTGGATCATGCAAATAATTCTTGATAATGAAGGATTGTTAAAAGATCTAAATATTTGCCTTTGTAGTTGCACTTCAGTTCTTTGGGAATGAAATGGAAAAAACACAGAAGAAATATATCTTATTTCTCTGATATATTCCCTCCAAATCTTGGCCATAGGACATGATGGTGAATAGGCAAGCAAGGGGTCTATCAGCACTACAGAAACAGCAACCAGTGAGGAAACTAGGTTAATATGCAGCCCAGCACTGTGCAGACTTCTGAGCTGCATCTGATTTTTAGCAGCTGGCACCATACTCAGGTCAAATATAAATTTACATCCAGCAAACACAATCCTTTTTCATATAGAGTTAATATCATTCATTTAAAGTTTATAGGCTTTGACGTTGTATTTTCATTTAGTGTGTAATTCTGATTTGGTTTCATAGTTCTGTAAGACCTATAAGCATGCCTAGTCTTATCTTTGTACCTAATTAAGTAACATAAGTAATAATTATTACATAAAACAATACTGGGTGCTATAATGTTCCTTTTATTTTTTTTCTTTAAAAGGAATTTCTTCCCAAGAGAGACATACTGCTCTAAAGTAAATAGTATTTGTTCTTTGAAACCCTCCCGGGTGTTGTGCAAAAATTAATTGGGGGAGTGGAGGTTAGCTCTATGATCAAGCCAACTTGGAAAATGCAGCTCACTCCCCTGATTTATGGTAGACATTATCATACTAAAGGTTCTAAAATCCCACAGCCAAGATCTTACTTAAGTCACCTTTGCTCACATCTATTTAAAAACAGAACTCATGTTTTTCTAAGAACAATATCCTCCAGAAAATTTTATGAAAGATTATTCTCCAGTATCTTTTAGCAATCAAAATTTTAAGGCACACCATGGATATGAAATGGTTGGGTGTGGTAAAATGGGGACACAACAAAGAATTAGATTCAGAAGGCCTTGGCTTGGAGTCAACTAGATACATTTGAGATGTCCTCTGTGGACAGCAGTGTGTTTGGCGATGCAACAGGGTGTCTCACGCATTCCTCAGGGCCATCTATGACATAGGTATTATTTGTAAGTAACAGTACTGAAGCTCAGAGGGCTTTCAGGGATAATGTGGTTAGACTATGTTAAACCCCCATATTCTGGTTCAAGATCCACTCCAGCCTCCATCCCAAATTCACATCTGGCTCTGCCAACACCTGAGGATGCAATCTTCAAGAAAGTCAGTTACTTTTAGGGACTCATTTACCTGCTTTTTAAACCAACAAAACTTCGCTCAATGGCCTCTAAGGTCATCACCTATTCCAAACTTATATGATGTCAGGAGGTCAGAGATCCAGATGCTAAAACATATTTTAAAGCTTCAATAATTAAAACAGTTTGGTATTGATGTAGGAAGAAAAAGAGGCAATCCAAAATAGATTCACATACTTAGAGAAATTTAATATACAGTAAGAATGGCACTATATTCAGTAGAAAAAACTAAATTTCTCAGTGAATAATGGCTAAAAACTGACAAATCATTCAGAAAAATAATAGTAAAGGTAACCTATTGTATAGCACGGGGTGTTAGTCTCTGTCATGTCCAACTCTTTGTGACCCCATGGATTGTAGCCTGCCAGGCTCCTCCGTCCATGGGATTTTCCAGGCAAGAATACTAGAGTGGGTTGCCATTTCCTTCTCCAAGGGATCTTCCTGACCCGGGGATCAAATCCAGGTCTCCCACACTGCAGGCAGACTCTTTATCAGCTGAGCTACCAGGGAAGCCCAGTAAAGGTAAGTCCTTACCTAATTTCTCATGACAAAAACAAATTTCTAATGAAGAGTTCTATAAGAAAATATTGGGGCCCTTCTTTTTTTTTAATTTTGAAGTACGGAAGTTCTTTCTAGGCAAGAGAAAAAGCTTATATACCATAAAGGAAAAGAATAAGACTAAATACAGATTAAAATGTTTTCATGAAAACAGACAAAGGAAAATTGCAGAAAATTTTTCTGGAAGCCAAAAGCAAAATGCTATGTGTGTTCCAGTATATATACTGTGTTTTCAATTGGGAGTAAGAAAAAGATCATTTGCTTGTGTGTGCACAAAATTTTTCTGCAAAGATTCATAAGCAAATAAGAGTTTCTTAAATACCTACTATACGCTCAGTCATGTAAGTGATAAAAACAAGAATTTAACACGTTAGTAAACTCCACTTGTAAGCTAAGGCAAAAACATTGTTGGAAGGCAAGAAAGAGTAATTAATAGCTACAAAGGGCCCTGGAGCTAGATTTCTCAAGTTCAAATCTTAACCTTCCACTTACTCACCAGGACCTAGACAAAGATACAATCTCTCAAAACTTCAGTTTCTTCATCCATAAAATGAAGATAATAGTATTGTAGTACCAATGCCACAAGGACTAATCAAAACATGGCTTGCAAGGGGCTTTATTATCTGCACTAAGAAATAAAGTAGAAATAATCAATGAACAGTGGCTACTGTTTAATACCAAATATTAACATCAATTATCACCATGATAAAAAAATACATTGCATCATCTATGTATGACTGGTAAATTCAGTCATTAGAGTACTATGTTATGTTCTAGCAGCTAACATTGAAAGTCAGTTCTACTAACAACACTGATGGCAACATTAGCTAACAACCACGGGACAGCTTCATGTGCCCATCTGCTTTTTGACACAGAGAGCTACTGCTCTCCATTTTAGAAGGTCTGGAGCCACACAAAGGCAGCAAAGCCAAGACTGAAGGACATGTGTATCAAACTCCACAGGGCCTGCTCTGAATCAAGCTCATAAGAAAGCTGGGAATATTCAAATAGCATGAATGACGATCACAGAAGTGAAGAGGAATATGGCATGAAACAAAAACAATGCAGAAAACTGCTAAAATTATGATATGTTTTTTATCTTTTCTGATAAACTGGTTTTGGCAGGTATGTTGATAGGTGAAAACATAGATGCTCTGAGGGGTCTCCAGGCTAACATGGTAGCAATGTGATTTATATTTCATTATATCTTATGTATTATATATAATATATACATATATATTTATACATTATATGTTAAATTCTATATAATATATACTACAATATAAATGTTTTATATAAATAATCTTTTCCCTGGTGCTAAAAAAGACTGAAGGCAGAAGAAGAGGGTGACAGAGGATGAGATGGTTGGATGGCATCACTGATTCTATGACATGAACTTGAGCAAATTCTGGGAGATGCTGAGTGACAGGGAAGCCTGGCGTGCTACAGTCCATGGGGTTGCAAAGAGTAAGACACTACTTGCCAACTGCAAAAAAAATAAATAATCATATACAATATAAAATTAAATTATATGCTGCTGCTATTTAGTCACCAAGTTGTGTCTGGGTCTTTGCGACCCATGGAATACAGCCTGCTAGGCTCCTCTGTCCATGCAATTTTACAGCAAGAATATTAGAGTGGGTTGCCATTCCCTCCTCCAGGGGATTTTCCAAACCCAGGAATGCAACCAGTGTCTCCTGCCTTGGCAGACAGATTCTTTACCACAGAACCACCTGGGAAGCCCCATGCCTTATATATCACATACATGTATATGTAACATAAAACATCAGTTCAGTTCAGTTGCTCAGTCGTGTCCGACTCTTTGTGACCCCATGAATCGCAGCACGCCAGGCCTCCCTATCCATCACCATCTCCCGGAGTTCACTCAGACTCACGTCCATCGAGTCCGTGATGCCATCCAGCCATCTCATCCTCGGTCGTCCCCTTCTCCTCCTGCCCACAATCCCTCCCAGCATCAGAGTCTTTTCCAATGAGTCAACTCTTCGCATCAGGTGGCCAAAGTATTGGAGTTTCAGCTTTAGCATCAGTCCTTCCAAAGAAATCCCAGGGCTGATCTCCTTCAGAATGGACTGGTTGGATCTCCTTGCAGTCCAAGGGACTCTCAAGAGTCTTCTCCAACACCACAGTTCAAAAGCATCGATTCTTCGGCACTCAGCTTTCTTCACAGTCCAACTTTCACATCCATACACGACCACAGGAAAAACCATAGCCTTGACTAGGCAGACCTTAGTCAGCAAAGTAATATTTCTGCTTTTGAATATACTATCCACGTTGGTCATAACTTTTCTTCCAAGGAGTAAGCGTCTTTTAATTTCATGGCTGCAGTCACCATCTGCAGTGATTTTGGAGCCCAA
>SJYX01021069.1:66107-102259 GCA_006410675.1 Oreotragus oreotragus
GTGGGTGCTGGTGAGCCTTACGATCCTGACCTGAGTAGGTGGGGCTCAGTGCAGGGAGGGAAGTAGTGATGAAAACGTCATCCTTACTCGAGGTTTTGGGCATGGGCTTCATTTCCCAGAAGTCAGAGTCCTCCCAAGAGTGGAGGGATGGCCCCCATCTCCTGCCCTTCAGTTCTGGGGTGCAGAGGATCTACCCTGTGCTTCCTTACTGTCCTCCACAGCTCTGAGGCCCGGGCCCAGGGCTGCTTGGATGCAGCTGTGAGGCCTGAGCCACGAGCAGACCCCTGGCTGAGACCTGCTTCCCTCCGCTGAGCCTGGTCCTCACCCACCACCATCACTGAGGTTTTATTTCTGAGTCTCTGGCAGGTCTTACGTGCATACCTGCTAAGTCACTTCAGTCATGTCTGACTCTTTGCAACCCCATGGACTGTTGCCTGCCAGGCTCCTCTGTCTATGGGATTTTCCAGGCAAGAATGCTGGAGTGGGTTGCCATGCCCTCCTCCAGGGGATCTTCCTGAGGCTGATCAAACCCTCATCCCTTACGTCTCCTGCATTGGCAGGCGAGTTCTTTACCACTAGTGCCACCTGGGAAGCCCCTGGCAGGTCTTACATCTCATAATTTACTTCTTAGAAAAGCTCTATGAGGACAGGGATTTCTGTTTTATTTGCTGCCATATCTCAGATACCTAGAGCAGGCCTCCACACAGTGGGAGCTTAGCATGTTCTTTATTTTTTTAATTAAAAAAATTTTTTTAATTTATTTTAAAATAATGTATTTATTTGGCTGCGCCGGGTCTCAGTTGCAGCACACAGGATCTTTCGTCGTGACACGTGGGATCTTGAGTTGCGGCATGTGGGATCTAGTTCTCTGAGCAGGGATAGAGCCCGGGCTCCCTGCATTAGGAGTGGGAGTCTTAGCCAGTGGACCACCAGGGAAATTCCTTTTCATTAAAAAAATTCTACTTTATTTATTTACAGACGACTTTGCTTGTTTATGTATGCATGGCCGCTCCATGCCGTTTGTGGGATCATAGTTCCCTGACCAGGGACTGACACACCCCCTGCATTGGCAGCGTGGAGTCTTAACCACTGGACCATCAGGGAAGTTCCTCAACATGTTTTTTAAACTGAATGAAGTGGAAAGACTGTCAGCTCCCTGGGCCTCGTGTGCCCTTTGTCTCTGTCTGGAGAGGACAGCATGGGTCAGATTGGGCTTCCCCTTGTGGGGCTTGGCAAAGGGTTTGAATTTAATCCTTGAAACACTGGGATACTGTGAAGGATTTATTTTTCTGAGCAGAATGATGTTCTGGCTGATTTACAGGTTAAGAAGATCCTCCTCACTCTTGCATGGCGACGGGGCAGTGATGGGACGAGAGAGAAACGGGAGCAGTTAGCTGTGAGGGAGCCGTTTTCCACTGGAAACCGGTGGAGGCCAGATAGCTCTCTCCAGTTGAGCTGCTCAGTCTCAGACCTGGTCCATTCTCAACCCCAGGGTCTCCCTCTGCCTACAAGATTAGGTCCCCTGCACTTTGTAGAGTGGGAAGCCTTCCANAGAAGATAATTCGCATTGAGAAGGAAAAACCAACGTTTGGTAAATAAATGTTTGCTGGGCCCTGCAGAAACAATGGGACAGAGAGAGGACTCTGATGTCTAGACTCTACTGAATTTTCCCTAACAACCATGCCCAGATTCTTTACTTATATCTCTGGTAATAGCTCTATTCTTGCAACAAGTCCTTTACCTAAATTCTTTTAGGCATTTAAGGAGGAGGTAACAAGAAAAACCTCCTGAGCCTTCTGCTTCTTAAAAATAATACCCTAAATTAATTTTCATGCCAAAGAGATACAGTTTGCAGTGAAAAAACTTTTGGAAATTTTTGGAAGAATATTTTTGTTCAAAAGATGGAAGGTCTTTCTAAATCTGGGCATTATCTACAATGGACACAACAACTTGTTAAACAGTGTCTCCTCACTTTAAATGATCTATCAGAAGAGGGTGGAGAGCTACTTAACTGAAAAGCAGTGAAATCTTATATCAAATAGGAGATTGAATTAAATACCCTCTAAATTCCCTTTCAGGCTTCTCTAGTGATTCAGTGGTAAAGAATCCGCCTGCCAATGCAAAAGACATGAGTTTGATCCCTGGGTTGGGAAGATCCCCTGGAGAAGAAATGGCAACCCTCTCCAGCATTCTTGCCTGGGAAATCTCATGGACAGAGGAGCCTGGTGGGCTATATACAGTCCATGGGGTTGCAGAAGGGTTGGACGCAACTTAGCAACTAAACAACAACAACAAAATTCCCTTTCAGCCCTTGAATAATATGTTCTGATAATTCTTCCCTTGGTCAAAGCAGGTCAAGGTACTTCCTATGATGATGTACCACTTGGCAGTGTTCACAGAGATAAATGCTCATTCATGTCTGTTTTTTCCCCCTGTTTGGGAAAATCTTCCTCTGAGACTCCTAAACAAGTGCTTGATTATGTTTAGATCAGCAAAGTTCTGTTTTCTTACAGTTCTGCTTTTCCATTTGATCATCTTCCTTGTTCTTTCCCTTGCTTTATTCTTTTTCTTGCCATGTGCCCATCTCTCCTGCTTCTTTTTTTTCCTCCTCACTCTGTTCTCTTTTTCATTCTTTTTTTCTTTGTTCTTTGTCTCATTCTTTTCCTTTTGCATTCCTAGTCTTGCCCAGGAAAGGCTTGCTTTAGGCTGTGGCATTCAGTCCCAAGGCTCAAAAGCAACTAGTCATGATACAAGGAAAGAAGATACTCTTTGGCCTCTTTCAGAAATGAAACTGACTTCTCAAGCCTCCCTCCCTCTCTCTACCTGTCCCTTTCCCCCTTTAAATATTGATGATATCACACTAGCAGCCTGCTAATGTAACTGTGGTTGGCACTCTGCAGAGGCAAGGGGAGCTGTATGTACAATCGCAGGTAAGAGACTTTTGCCATCTTTTTCTTCTGTTACTTGTTCTTCCAGCCTTGTGCTGCAAGTTTGCCAAGGGTGAAAAAACCCAAGTGCCTGTCAGTAGATTTGCTGCCCAGGGAGGAGTTTTACTTCTTGCCTGAGCTGTAAAATTTTCTGATGCTTATCAGCAGAGGCTGCACAGGCTACTATGGCAGCAGGAAGAAAGGTCAGGCCTTGTCCATCACGAGGGGCAGCCAAGATTCTAGGTACTGTACTGATGATGTGATGCTTCTGTGTAGAGAAAGAAAACACATTTGGTGTAGGGTCCCCTGCTTCTAAATGTTGCTTATGCAACCGCATCCTGATGAACTAAATCTGTGGCTGCCTTTCTCACTAGTTTGATGGTGCCCAGAATAAGGGCAGTGTATTTTCTGGATTTCAATGCTGTACCATCAGGTCCTAGAGAATTATGAAACAGCTGAGTGATTAAATGCGTACCACTTAATTATGTGCCACATGTAATTTCAGAACAGTTCTATTTATAGTGGAACTTTATTTTTAAAAAGCGTATATTTCAGAGTGGGAGGCGATGCAAATCGTTTTAGGCCCAGTAATGAGGCTTAAAATGTGACTCAACGGAGCTGTAAAATTGGCCGGCGCTTCAAATGGGTCACATTCAGATCAAGATGGCACGGAGGACATTGATGGCATAACAACAAGCTTGGGATTTGACAGCGTGATACTCTTCTTGGTCTGTGTGTGTGTGTGTGTCTGCGTGCCATTTCATGGTGTTTGTATTTCACAGAAAGGCAGTTATTTATTAGTAGTAAAAATAGAGAAGTCAAAAGAAATTCAGGACATCTGACAGAATTTACGAAAATATCACACAAGGTCGTGTGTGCATGTGCTCCATCATGTCTGACTCTCAGCGACCCCATGGACTGTAGCCCACCAGGCTCCTCTGTCCATGAAATTTTCCAGGCAAGAATACTGGAGTGGGTTGCCGTTTCTTCCTCTGGGGACTCTTCCAACCTAGGGGTTGAACCCATGTCTCCTACATTGGCAGGCAGATTCTTTACCATTGAACCACCTTGGAAGCCCCATCAAACAAGGTCAAATTGAGTCAAATGCATGTTCAGGGTGCAGTTCCACAAGGGAAGGGCAGAAGGGCAGGACCGGAGCAGCAAAGCCCAGAGAGCTGAAGTGCTTAGGGGAGGGCCTTGTCTGAGTTGCCATTCATGGCACAGCAGCCAGGGGAGAGAGGAGATCCTGAGCCTTCTACTCCACTAAGGCCAAAGTGTGTGTGTACGTGTCTGTGTGTGTGTGTGTGTGTGTGTGTAGGGAAACATGACCGCTGGCTTGTTAGACGGCTCTTAGTCTCTTGTAGGCACAGTGACCTAGCTTCTCTGCTTTGATGTGGTGTGGAGAGTGATCAAAACACAATTTCTTTTCTGTTTTTCTCCCTCCACTAAATGAAGACAAGAATGATAGAAGCTTGCAGATAATTTGGGGGGGCGGGGTGGTGGGCCGGTGGGTAGAAGGGCACCATAAAGCACATGGGCCTGGTCTGAAAGTGTTGACTCATGAAGCACTGCCCCTCTTTTCTCCTTCTGTGTCCCCTCCTGCCCTGCCCTCTGCCCATGGAGACTGATCTGTCTCCGGCAACTCAGCTAGAAATGCAGAGACAGTGCGCAGATTTAGCTTTGGCACAACACCCAGATAGCTGATTGTTTTACCAGGTCTGTGGGGCAAGTGGTGAGCAAAGTTCATTGGTAAAAACAGTCCCAAGAGCACGATAACTAGGGGATTGAAAGTTTCTAGTTTCCTGGGACTGACTGGTACACTGAGGAAACGCAGCTGCCGTATCTCTTGTCATCACCAAGCTGTTGCCCCTTATACTTGTATCCTGCTTGCTTGCGCTTCTACATCCAGACTTAATTCTTACAACAACTTTTAGGCACAAGCACACCTATTTTTGGCTGCACTGGTGCTTCAGTTGCTACTCAAAGGCTTGCTCTAGTTGCAGCGAGGCGGGGCTGTTCTCCGGTTGCAGTTTCGAACTTCTTAGTATGGTAGGTTCTCTTGTTGCTGAGACAAGCTCTAGGGCATGTGGGCTCAGGAGCTGGGGCACAAGGCCCTAGTTACCTCTCAACACGTTGATTCTTCCAAAACCAGGGATCAAACCTATGTTCTCTGCATTGGCCGGCAGAGTCTTAACCATTGGATCACCAGAGAAGTCCACAGGTACATCTTCTAACCAAGGTTGAAGTAGAACTCTAGGATCTCACCCAGTCTCTACTCCGCTGGTCACTATTCTTCACTCAGGCCCTCATCTGCATGTTTGATGAAGCAAATACATGTTCATAGGAAGAGAATTAAAGCCTTTGCTACCAAACAATAGCAAAGAGATTAAATAAATATATTTTTAATATCTAGCACAATACACTATGAAAATAATAATGAGAAGATTGAATTTAATCCAGGACTTCACAGCATAATATCACCTTTTGAATTAAAAAAAAACCCAAAGCTAGTACCTTTAAATGTGGTTTCAAGGCATAGGTTAGTACTTCAAAAAGGTCAAATTAAGTCTTGTGGATTGTTATTAACTAGCTAGTTCTTACTGTTGCTTAATACTGATGAAAAAAATATTAATCTGAATATGAATTTATAAATCAGATTATTGTCATAAATATCACTATTAGCGGTAAATGATAATATGGTAATAACAAGAATTGCTAGAAATTACAATAGTAGCATTTTGCTTATTTAGGGCTTTTAAATTTCATGAGGGCAGGAATTGTGTTCTTGGGCTCCCAAATCACTGCAGATGATGACTGCAGCCATGAAATTAAAAGATGCTTGCTCCTTGGAAGAAAACCTATGACCAAATTAGACAGCATATTAAAAAGCAGAGACATTACTTTGCCAACAAAGGTCATCTTGTCAAAGCTATGGTTTTTCCAGTAGTCATTATGGATGTGAGAGTTGGACTATAAAGAAAGCTGAGTGCCAAAGAATTGCTGCTTTTGAACTGTAGTGCTGAAGAAGACTCTTGGGAGTCCCTTGGACTACAATGAGATCCAACCAGTCAATCCTAAAGGAAATCAGTCCTGAATAATCATTGGAAGGACTGATGTTGAAGCTGAAACTCTAATACTTTGGTCACCTGATGCGAAGAACTGACTCATTGGAAAAGACCTTGATACTGGGAAAGACTGAAGGTGGGAGGACAAGGGGACGACAGAGGATGAGATGGTTGTATGGCATCACTGACTCAATGGACGTGAGTTTGAGTAAACTCTGGGAGTTGGTGATAGACAGGGAGGCCTGGTGTGCTGCAGTCCATGGGGTCGCAAAGGGTCAGACATGACTGAGTGACTGAACTAAACTGAATAAATATTCCTGGAATGCTAAATGATTTCCACATATATGCTCTTTTGGTATTCTTAACAATTAAAGGATCCTGTCTCATACATGCTTAAATCTTTCACATGCTTGGTATTGCAACTGGTAAATATGGGAGTTTAGCAAATTTTTGTTGGTTGAGAGATTGGTGGGGCAGGTGTTAACATCTGCTTTGTGAATTTAGAACACACATCTACGGCCTGACCATCAGCTGACTTTACTACAAACTTCCACAGGAAGAAAATATCTCCACACCTAGAGTGAACAGATATAAGACTGCATATTTTACATATAGATGTAAACTATGATCCCAAGCCAATCTTGGACCTTGCTATTGATAAGCCTTTATCTGAAGATAGCTGTAAAGGCAGAGTTTTCCTGTTCTATGTATTTATGCAGCACTGAGACTAGAGAAGCAATAGTTGGCTGCCAAGAGGAATTCTTCCTAAGGATTGACATCTAACAGATTTGGCATTCACATTTTGCATGGTTAATCAATCTCACCATGGGTTAGTGGGACACTGTTTGGAGTTCCTGATATGTGCTTAAGTAAAAAATTTCAAATGCAGTTGAAGTTACCTAAACTATTGTTGATAAACATTTATCTCATCCTTCAAAGAATTCCTAGAGGAAATAATAGTACACCTGTAGGGACAGTGATGGGCATTAGTGGTAAAAAATCCACCTGCCAGTGCAGGAGATGCAAGAGACAGGATTCGATCCCTGGGTCAAGAAGATCCCCTACAGGAGAAAACGGGAACTTACTCCAATATTGTTGCCTGGAAAAATCCATGGACAGAGGAGTCTGAGGGGCTACAGACCACAGGGTTGCAAAGAGTCGGACATGACTGAGTGCACACACACACACACAAACTATTGTTGATAAACATTCTCACATCCTTCAAAGAGTTCCTAGAGGAGATAATAGTACACTTGTAGGAGCAGTGACAGAGACAAATACTCGGAGACTTGCTGTATGAGCAACCTTTTAAGCCCTGATGTCATCACCAAACCTGAGATAATAACAAGAGTTCTACCTACCTCAGATGTAATTGTGGAAGACCATGAAAGCACTCTTATTATTTTTATCTATAAAATTGAGGTCACAATTGCTCTTCTATCTTAAAATGATAGTTTTAGAATTAAATGAGACAGTGTGGGAAAATGTTTGAGGTGAACAAGATGCTTTTCATCTGTATAATGCAACCATTATTAAAATGTCGTCTTCAATGTCTTTTCCTCACGAGTAAAAATGAGGTTGTTCTTTCTACAGAGATTCATGGCATGGGCATCAGTGAAACAGTTATCACCATTATACGCTCTTTGATTGAATGATACATGCTGAATCTTCAATGTCAGTTCTCTGTGAAGCAATGGACATGATATAGAAAATGCCATCAGAGTCGTAAAACCCACAAGCCAAAGAAGTTACCTGTTGGCTCAGCACCACTGATGCTCTTTAAAGAGTTGTTAACTGTAAAAGCTGTCTCCGTAGAGCATAAATCATTGTAATTGGAGCTTTGGAAATAGCAAGGTAGCTAGAAGGATGAATAAACCACAGTCGGAATGTTTCAAGCATGGCAGTTTGTGTTTTCTCTAAGGCCTTTCTTATGAGAAATTGGGAAGCCAGACAATATCTATAGCAAACATAGGTCATAAGAAATCCAAGAAATCCAATTCCATAGCAGAGGGCTTTTTTTTTTTTTTAGCAGCTAGAAAGTTCTTTCATGAATAGATTTCAATTTGCCACAAACATAAACAACAAATTTGGTTTGATTATATGGTATTTTTCCTAAGTCAGACTAACCCTCCAATTTTGAGAAGCAAATATTTGCCACTGTTTTTGTAAGTAGTGCCTCCATTATCCTTACTGACTCTAAGCATGCCAGCAGTTCTTTCTTTTCTTTTTTTACTTTTAATTTCATATTGCAGTACAGTTGATTAATAATATTGTGTGAGTTTCTGCTGTACAACAAAATAAGTTTTATATATATACACATATATATATATACATACATACATACATACATACATGTATCTATTCTTTTTCAAATTCCTTTCACAATTAGGGTGTTACAGAATATACAGTCAAGTTCCCTGTGCTTAACAGTAGGTCCTTCTGGTTATTCATTTTTAAATATAGCATTGTGTACATATCAATCCCACACTCCCTAACTCATTCTGAGGTCTTTGGAAAGAGCCCTTGAAGAGTCAAAACCAGTTTTGTTTACTTATGAAGAGGTTCTGCAAGGGCTAAGGGGAGAAACAATGTTGCTGACTGCAGCTATAGATCCCTTATGTTACTTTTGCTCATACAGTGTCCCCTCCTTATCAAACTTCACAATGGGAGAGGTTGACTTTCATACTTTCTTCCTGACATACTCAGTTTTTTGGGGAACAATAAAATCTCTTTTATAAAGGATGGAAATTCCAAAGACAAATGTGGCATAATAAATAATGAGGTCATGTGTCTGAAAACACTTAAAAAAAAAACAACCTCCAACTCTTCTACTAATCTCTTCTAAAAGCATCATTCAAGGGACACTTTGCTACTTCAGATCCCAGGAACAAGGCCTGGACTTTCCTTTTCAGTAACTTTTGGGAATCAGCACAATCTCAATTAATTGTATAGTGTACAGAAATTACAACTGAATAAAAATTCTTTGTGCATAAAATATATGGAAGCAGGCAAAGTTTAGATTGGCAATATCACTGTAATTAATATTACTGTGTAAGATTGATTTTCTTTCCTAGGGTTTTACTCTGTTAGGTAATAACTGTCACTGCTCCTTCCCTTTCTCAGGACCCTTACTGAGTTGCTTCCAGTGGTAACACTTGGTTCGAGGAATGGATAAATCTCATAACCTACCCTTGATATCTCTAAATGGCTATTTTGAATTTAAATCCTTGGTTTAGAATGTTCTGAAAATTTTACTTTTCTGTAGGTATTTCATTGGGTTCAGCAAGATAAACTTTATTAATTCTTTCTTTTCCTAAATTTCAGTTCTTTCCCCAGATTCTTTACTTTCCAGTCCCTTCTTTATCCACTGTATCTCTTTTTTCTCCACTGTATCTCTTCAGGTCCTCTGTTTCATATCAAGCCACCCATCTAACCTCCTTCATCTATTTTCGAGGTTGCATTTTTACCCACTGACTTTTGTAAAGTGATTCCATTAACATGTAGTTGACTGTGGTCAGAGTTGGATGGGCCAAACACTTGTTTGAATATAAGAATTAACCAACATATAGGGTACCAACATGTACCACAGAAAAGGGAGAACATTTCTGTCCACTTATTTGGGTCCTCTTTAATTTCTTTCAGCAATGTTTTGTAGTTTTTATTGTACAAGTCTTTCTCTCCTTTGATTAAGTTTATTCCTATATATTTTATTCTATTTGATGCTATTGTAAATGGATTGTTTTCTTAATTTCCCTTTACGATGGCTTGTTATTAGTGTAATATAAACACAACTGATTTTTGTATGTTGATTTTATATCATGCGAATTTTGGTGAGTTTATTTCTTAGTTCCAATGATTTTTTTTTTTTTTTTGGTGGAATCTTTAGAGCTTTCCGTATGTTGATTTTGTATCATGCGAATTTTGCTGAGTTCATTTCTTAGTTCCAATGATTTTGTGTGTGTGTGTGTGTGTGTAGAATCTTTAGAGCTTTCCACATGTAAGATTATGCTATTTACAAACTGAGATCATTTTAATTCTTCTTTTCTGATTTGGATGGCTATTATTTTTTTCCCTGCATACTTGCTCTGGCTTCGGCTTCCAATATTATGTGGAATATAAGTGGTCCGAGTCAGCATCCTTGAATTGTTCCTGATTTTAGAGGCAAAACTTTGTTTTTCACTGTTTAGTATCATACTACCTGTTTGCTTTTCATAAATGACTCTTACTATGTTGAGGTAATTTCCTCTATTCCAAGTTTGCTGAGTGTTCTTTATCATAAAATAGTGTCAAATTTTATCAAATGCTTTTCCTCTGTTTATTAAAAGGATCATGTGATTTTTACCCTTCATTCTGTTAATGTGATGTAACACATGGATTGACTTTGCATATGTGAAAACATCTTTGCATCCCAGTGATAAATTTCATTAGACAAGGTGTATGATTCTTTTAATGTGTTGTTGAACTTAAGTTTGTTAGTATTTTACTGAAGATTTTCACATCTATTTTCATCAGGAGTTTTGGCTCATAGTTATATTTTCTTGCAGTGTCTTTGTCTGGCTTTGGGTAATAGTATCCCCATAAAATGAGATTGAAAGTGTTCCCTCCTTTTCAGTTTCTCAGAAAGTGTTTGAGGATTATTAAAATGTCCATATTACCCAAAACAGTCTACATAGTAAATTTAATTTCTGTAAGAATTCCAGCAGCATTATTTGCAGAAATAGACAAAACATTTGTAACATTGATATGAAACTACAAAGGGTCCTGAATAGCCAAAAAATCTTGAAAAACAGAACAAAGCTGAAGATCTCATGCTTCCTAACTGCAAAATATATCACAAAGCTAGAGTAGCCAAAGCAGTATGATATCAGTAAAAAGATATAGACCAATGAAATAGAATTGAGATCCCAGATATAGACCCATGCATTTACAGCTAATGATCCTTGATAAATGGGGACAGAATAATCTTTTCAACAAATTATACTGGGAAAATTCAATGTAAAATAGTTAAATTGGACTCTTACACTATATACAAAAATAAATTCAAAATGGATTAAAGACTTAACAGGAAGACCTGAAACTATAATATTAGAAGAAAACATAAGGGAAACCCTTTGTGACATTGGTCTTGGTAATAATTTATTGGTTATGACACAAAAAGTCCAAGCAACAAAAGCAAAAATAAGCAAGTGAAACTTCAGCAACCTATAATTCTTCTGCATAAAGGAAAAGAAAATTAACGGAGTGAAAAAGCAATCTGGTAAGGGGTCAGTATTTTTAAAAATGTGAGGAACTCCTACAATTCAGCATCAATCCACCACAAATAACCTAATTTAAAAATGATCAAAACTTGAATAAACATTTCTCAAAGAAGACATACAAGTTGCCACCATGTATATGAAAAGGTAAGCAACCTTACCAGTCATCAGGGAAATACAAATCAGAAGCACAATGAGATACTAACTCACATCTGTTAGGATGACCATTATCAAAATTATAGAAATTAAGTGTTAGGAAAGATGTAGAGAAATTGAAACCCTTCTGTACAGTTGTTAGGAACGTAAAATGTGCAGTCACTATGGAAAACATTATGGAGTTTACTCAACAAACTAAAAAAATGAGTCAACAATCTCACTTGAACACAGGGTCTCAAAGAGATATTTGCACTCCCATGGGTCATTGCAGCATTTATTTGCAATAGCCAAGAGGTGGAAAAAAATTTAGATGTCCATTTATGGATAAACGGATAAAGAAAATGCGGCATATAAATACAATGGAACATTATTCATGGTTAACAAAGTAGAAAATCTGTCTTATGCTACAACATGGATGAAACCTGAGGACATCATGCTAAATGAAACTAATCAACAGCAAAAAGACAAATGCTGCATGATTATGCTCATATGGGTGGCTCAGATGGTAAAGAATCCACAGTTACCTACTATGCAGGAAACTCGGGTTCAGTTCCGGGGTAGGGAAGGTCCGCTGGAGAAGGGAATGTCTACCCACTCCAGTATTCTTGCCTAGAGAATTCCATGGGCAGAAGAGCTTGGAAGGCTATAGTCCATGGGGTTGCAAAGAGTTGGACACTACTAAGAGACTAACACTTTCACTCTCACACTTAAATAATCTAACTAAAGTAGTCATATTATAGAAGCAAAGAGTAGAATAGTGGCCAGAGGTTGGGGGGGGTGAGAAGTTATTGTTTATTGGATATAGAGGTCATGTCATGTAGAATGAAAATATTCTAGAGATCTGATGTACAACAATACACTTGTAGTTAACAACACTGCACTATACACTTAAAAATTGTTGAGAATAGATCTCATTATATATATATCTTTTAAACTACAATTAAAAAATAAAAAGAAGGAAGAAAACTTGACCCCTCATGTGACGAGAAGAATAGGTCTGAAACTGGTTCAGGGAGTGGTGGTTACTGGCATACTTGTTCTGTTGAAAAAATCTGGGGTATTAGGATTTATCAAGAATGAAAATTCTATTTTCAAAAAAATTTTTAACATTATCAAAGTTTTACTTCAGTTTTTTGAGGGGGCTCATAAATAACTCTGAAAAACCTAACATGTAAGAGGCTAACACAGTTACTGTCAAAGGGCAGGACCAAGGCCACTGAATATTTGTATGATTTTAAGATAAGAAAAACAGCTCAAATCTCCTTCACACTGAGGAAGGGAAGATAAGGTGGGCTCAGAACAGATGAGTAAGTAAACACAGCAGCTCTTATCCAGGCTGAGGGCTCCCTGCTGAAACTCCATTTCCCTAGGTGGTCGATTGGACTCTACCTGTGTTTAGGGAAATATAATCAAAAGCAAATCTCCTCTCAATCCAGAAATCCTCTTCACAAAGACATCTGAAAAAGAAAGCACATTTATTATTGAATAAGCTTTAAACCAGAATGTAATATGCACCACCTGCTAAAAGATGGCAAAGATAAAAATCTTGCCCCCTTTATACACAACCGCATGCAATTCATCACATACATGTTTTCAAGATAAACATTAACTAGTCTTCACGTACAAGGATTTAATAGCGCAGTTTGTAGTGTATAGTTTATCCTAAATTGTCCTAGTAATTGCGGGTACTGTTAGCTAACTGGCTTTATCCAGAGGAAAAATCTAGTCATAGGTTTTATGACTATAGGTCGTTTTGCAACTTCGAGCAAGGGACCCTCTGAAGTTAGATCCCAACAATTCCACAGAAACTGGAAAAGAGGGATGCTAGCTCCCTTGATGTTAACATTTCAAAGAAAGGGTTCCTAGGTCCTTGAGAAAGATGATTCTGGGTTTAAAAGCTGGCGGGAGACCTAACTAGTCTTCAAAAGAATTTTTATTCATTTCAAAGGAATGAGAAAGTATTGATACTTACAATGAAAAAAATTTAAGGTAAATGCTGTAAAAAAAAATGAAGGGATGGAACTCTCTTCCCCATTTTCAAAGGGGAGCATGATGCTTCTTACTTTTAATTCGCATTTGTTCTTTCACTGGAGCTGATAGCTTGGAACTCTCAAGGCACCCTCAGTGTGTGGGGGGTGCAGGGGGGCTGCGGTGGGTGGCGTTGGGAGGACATCCCAAGCCTGAGGTTTATGGAGGACCATGTGCCTGAAAGGGATGGGTGCTAGGTGTCCATGGGGAAGAATCATGCTGAAATGCTGGGTNACATCCAAGAGAGACCCCTAACTTGGAAATAAAAGAGCTGAAGGAAACAGGTATGGCCTTAACTCAGGGTTTTGATATAACTGTGTTTTGAGAGCTGCAACTAATCACCTCCTCCAAATCATACCCATAATTTATACTGGGAAAGATGACTGCTGTAGGAAACATAACTAAGATCCTTAAAATTAAGTTAAATTTTATGGGCTCCATATACACCTTTTCCAAAACTGGGCAGTAACAATCTATTTCGTTCTAGTATGATTTAGAAATGTGTTCAATTGTTTCTTAAGTAAATATGGTGATTTTTATTTAAAATTATTGTCTGTTCATTGTTGCCCTAAAGGTCTGGGAGCGAGCAATGAGAATGAAAGCAGGACATGAAATCTGGTGCAGTGGGTCAGGGGCCTGCAGCCTCTGTTGGACCGAGGTGCAGAGTCCACTCTGAGTCCAGCTGTTGCTCCTGAGTATAGACTACAAAACTTGATCTATCTTTCCCAAGACACTGCACCGTCCAGATCTGCTTGTTTTTCCCCTAGGCTGTTCCCTCGTGGGATGATCTCGGGATCATTCAGCAAGTGTGTAGGCGGTGTTCATACCTGACGCCAACCCGCTGCTCCAAGGTCCATGCTTTCATGACCCCAGTCATACTCCCTTCTGGGTCTGGCCTTGGGGTCTGTAAGAAGGCTGTTATTCTAAGAAAAACATGAAAAGTGTTTTTGATCATTGTTGATGCATCACCAACACAGTTTCTTGATAGATGCTGTTTTCCCAGGTGCTATTTCTATGAAATTTCTCAAGGCTGTGAGGGTACATTATTAGAAGTTCCCACTACATCTGCCCTTTTTGTTTTTGCAGTAGATACGCTGTCTGAGCAACTTCTTTCTTCATCATTTCTTGGATGATTTCTCTCGTGTATCTAAGGACTAGACAAAAAACAGTTAAAATAGACATCTTGCTATTATAGTACCAAGCGATCCTCCTCCTAAAGTTTTAATCCACATCATGAGGTTAAGTTTATGTAAGCATTCCTCAGTTTCTTTAAATAAAACAGTTTCTGGGAGTTATTGTAAGTGAACATTCTGCATATTAGACATAGTAGCCTGTAATTGGGAAATATCTAAGGATAGATTATTACGAATGTGTTCTCCCAGATGTTTAGATAATTGATCCCAAGTATATGCACTTTGATTATATTTATGAGGTGTGACACAAAATGAAGGGATATTCCAGTCGCACTTAAGATGAGTTTGTAATTTTAAATTTTGTATTTCATCCCCTAGTAGGAGAACTGCATTTTCTAAATCAGTCAATCGTTCATTAATTTCTTGGTCTGTGTGGGTTTGACTTCCCCAGGCAGAACTTGCATTTTGGTGCCACTACTGTACAAATGTAGTCGTTTGTATAGTTTGATGCGGAGCCACCTCAGCTACTGCTGTGATCGTGGCTATAGCAATAATTCCCACAATAGCTCCTATGAGGAGTCCAGTAAACCTTTTGGAACATTGCAGTACTTTATTTATAACCTTTAAAAGAGCATGTATTTCAGGGGAGCCTTCCCATGGTCTGGTTTGATTTACTGGAAGCTATATTCCCAATCTCTGTCTTAATATAACAAATGAGTGATTAAAATTATAAAGTGAAGAATTTAAGCAAGTGTATAATTTGTAATCCTGGCAAGAAAGTTCTTGTACGCTTTCATTGATAGAAATTGTCCCTTTCAAGAGCACATAACGATCTCTCACACAAGCATGAATATGAAATGCCCAGTTTGTACTGGTGTTAAATGTCAGTGAATCATTAGTTTTATCGGAATAATGTCCATCCCAAATTTGGAATTTCTAAGACGTAAAGCCAATTTCCAAACCTCTCCTTGCCCTCTTCCTTGATCCAGTTGTGGGAAGGAAGGTGACATGCCACTACCATATCATGTAATTGGATGATCTGAATGAGTGGTAATATTATTTATGGTCAAAGACTTTATGCACCTGCCAATGCAGCCTTTTGTGAGCATTGCAGGACTGATTTTGATGAAAGCAATTAAAGACTGCCTACCCCTTAGGGGATCAGTCCCATACAATTCCATAGGAACCACTAATCAAAATTACTCCCTCAGTCCCACGGCAGTTATCCGACTGAATATGATCTTGTGTTTCAGTCCACAGCTTGCGATGTCCGCATAAAGGTCTGTCTGATTTGGTGTCATTATTGGATTCTGAGTTGTTATAAGCAAGACTCAGACCAGAGAGAAGATATAGTTGAACCTTAGTATAGTTATGATTTAAAGAATTAGTGAACAGCCAGGCTTGCATAGATAATTTAAGACATCCTGTAGCTGGTCCGACACAAATTGGCCAGCATTCATACCCATAAGTAACACTGAAGGGAGTCCCTTTCTCTTTTTAAAAAAAAGGAAGGCGTGTATCTTCAGGTCCTGGTCTCCAGGAAGAATCATTAACATAAATGGGAATCATAGAATCCCCCCAATCAATGGGTCTTAGTAATGGGGAATTAGGTATATATGCCCGGTAAGTATAGTTCTTTGCTTCTGCCGAAACCAGGGATATACTCACTGCGGTAGTTACCAGGGCAAACATAACCATGATGAGGTTGTCTGGAGTCACTGGTTGTTTCTGCCCAGTTTGACTCTACCAGCTGGAATCCACACAGGTTCTGGACCTTCTCCTGGGGAGATACAAGCAAACCCTCTTTCCCATGTAATTAACTTTCCCGGTGACCAAGCATTTATTAGCAGATCTTGCCACCAAATCACAGGCTTAGTCGTGTTTGTGGATGTAGCCTGAAAATGTCACTCAGCTGTAGTTCCCATAGTTTGTGTCAAAATATTCAAGAATTGAGAGTAAATAAAGCTTTAATCAATATTGTTTATTGTCCTATGGCGTTTCCCCCTTTTTGTTTTTGTATTATATGTTTAAGTGATCTGTCTCTTATACACATCTAGATGTGTATAAGAGACAGCCTATGAAGTGATGGGACTGGATGCCATGATCTTCGTTTTCTGAATGTTGAGCCTTAAGCCAACTTTTTTGCTCTCCTCTTTCACTTTCATCAAGAGGCTTTTTAGTTCCTCTTCACTTTCTGCCATAAGGGTGGTGTCATCTGCATATCTGAGGTTATTGATATTTCTCCCGGCAATCTTGATTCCAGCTTGTGCTTCTTCCAGCCCAGCGTTTCTCGTGATGTACTCTGCATAGAAGTTAAATAAGCAGGGTGACAGTATACAGCCTTGACGTACTCCTTTCCCTATTTGGAACCAGTCTGTTGTTCCATGTCCAGTTCTAACTGTTGCTTCCTGACCTGCTATAGGTTTCTCAAGAGGCAGGTCAGGTGGTCTGGTATTCCCATCTCTTTCAGAATTTTCCCAAGTTTATTGTGATCCACACAGTCAAATATGCATAGATTGAGTTGAAGAAGAAATGCATCAGAAGCAGAGGCTCAGCCTAACCATTCCTTATAAAAGGACGTGACTCTGAATATCAAGGAAATTGAGATGAAGGTATCAAGATAAGTAATTCAATAAGGTTTTTAGAGCCCCTGGCAATGTATTCTATTACGGGCATAATACATTTAGTAAATATATCTGTTGCCTTGCTTTCTGGGAAGGGTACACATATTTGAATTTTACTCAGCTGACTTTCTGTTTTTGACCCTGCGTTAATGTAGTACTAAAAAGGAGATGGAAATATTCTCATGTGTCTTTTGAGGATAGAAAACATTCAGTTTTTAGGAGAGAATTTGTTTTGTTTTAGATTTAAGGAAGAGTTGAATTATCACTTGGAACTTCTAAAAGCTGATGTCTTTATCACATCAGTGATATAACAGATAACCAAGTTTCTTCCTCCACATACCTGCACCAGGGGAAATGCTCATACTATTTATGTGTGACATTTATCTTTATCAGAGAGTGGAAATGAATCCACAAGCCCTTTTGGCTTCCATGAACTTAGAGAAATTGGTTTAACTGGTTTTTAAGGGAGATTGAATGAAAAATGTTTTTTCTAGCATCCATTTAAAATAAATCACATCAAACCATAATTTGGTTCCCAACGTTGCTGCCTTTTTATTCTAATAAATTAAATGATTGCTCAGTATTTCCGGATCTTCACGATATATTATATGACTTTAATGTGGTGTTCATTACCATCAGTAAAATGGTAGCTCAAAAGCTTTACGTGTTGGTGAATTATTTTTTCTCTCCTATAGGAGAGTCAGTGGCCAGTGTGAAAGTTAAATAGGCCATTGTGAAAAGGAAGGTGAAGGGCAGTTGTATTTGTTAGACATTTGCTTTGTGCTCAGGGCTTCCCTTGTGGCCTAGCTGGCAAGGAATCCACCTGCAGTGAGAAGACTTGGGTTCAATCCCCAGTTTGGGAAGATCCCCTGGAGATGGGAAAGGCTGCCCACTCCAGTATTCTGGCCTGGAGCATTCCATGGACTATATAGTCCATGGGGTCACAAAGTCAGACACGACTGAGCGGCTTTCACTTCATTCACTGTGCTCGACACTTGCCTCATTTAATCTCCCTCTCTCAAAATAAGTTTTATTGACTCTACGATGAGGAAACTGGCATTCCAAAATTATGTCCCAGTCTCCCTACTGTCAACTTTAAAAAATGTACAAAGTGAGGGTTGTTTTATTTGGGGCAAAATGAGGATAATAGCCTCGTTATCTGAGAGCACCTCAGATAGCTCTGTGAAACTGTTCCAAAGAGGCCAGGGGGAAAGTTAGTATTTATGTGATTTTGGTGAAGGGAGAGTACATGAAATCAAGCACATATATTTTGCAAAAGGTTTCTTCTAGTCACAGAGAGCAGTTGTCACATGAAGAATTTTAATGTTTCTCTAGATGTAAGGAGACATAAGAGTTGGGCTCATAAAATCAGCTCCTGAAAGTTTCTAACTATCTGAAGACCTGTTTTGCCAGTTTTCCCCAGAGCACACCCTGAACTCCTTTAAGTGGGTTGTTGAAAGTCAGCAGCTGCAGCAGCACATGATTTAATTCTTGGAGAGGTAGATGGCAAGTGCCAGCAGCATGTACCAATTTGTAGTTGACATTAGCTAGAAATGTGGGAGACCCAGGATTAGCAACTCGATTTCTCTCGTTCCAAATATTTCTGCTAACTTATGATGGTACAAAAATTGATTCAACCATGGAAAAGCCATAAGACGGGACAGGAGTAATTTAGGCTGAAAAAGTGAATACAGTGGGAGAAAATCATATTTGACCTAGACAAAGGATACTTAGCGAGTGAACACCAACAACAAGGATCGTAGCACAGAGAGTGAGAAAGAGATGATCGCCAAGGGCAGGTTGGAGAACATTAAAATAGGAAGTGAGAATTTTAATTGAATTTATGAAACAAAGGCTTGCATGTGAGGGCTGCTAACACTGTAGTAGATAACTGAGAAGGTGGACTGCCTTATTGAAAGTTCTAAGAACAGAAAAGATTCTCTCCTATTAAATTACATGGAAAAACATGTCAAGGTGCTTACTCCATTGTGAGTCCCTGTGTGTTTAATTGACCCTCATCCCTGCCTCAGTTGAACTGTCAGTTGGAATAAAAGAGAATAACTTGAAATCTGGGGCAAAATTAGAGTCTACTCTTGGTGAAGAGGGCGATTCAACCTGAGTGCCATGTTCAGTCGTGTCTGACTCTTTGTGACCCCAGGGACTGTAGCCCGCCAGCCTCCTCTGTCCTTGGGATTCTCCAGGCAAGAATACTGGAGTAGGTTGCCCTTTCCTCTTCCAAGGAAAAAACGACAGATTAGTTCAAATACATGTGTGCGAATATAGATTTGGTAAGATGAAAACAGCCTTAACCTTCCTCACAGCTTGATTCAACCTGAGACAGATTTCCTTCTGACTTGAGGCCCTTGACCTTTCTTTTCTTAGATTTTTTTTTTAACTACTTCAAGGAAAACCTATAAATTCTTTCTTTGCCCCCTCTGAGATTTTGCCAGTTTTATTTCCTAAGATTGTCTTTCTCGAAGACCTGGGAATCATACCTTTGCAATGTAATTATCATGGCAAAAAGCACCCCGTCTCCCATAGCTTCCAGAGGGTAGAAACCTAACTTTAGTAGGCATCTTGCATAAAGTTGTACAACTACCTCCTGTCATGAAGATCAGAGGATGTTTACTCTTAGGCAAAGTTTATCTTTTAGGTAAAGATAATTAGCCGACACAGATGGCCTACCATTCCTCTTCCAGCTCTTAAAAACTCTCCAGTTCTTTGTTTTATTAATAGTAGATTGAAGTCAGATTTTCTTGCCTCTCTCCTCTATTGCATTCAGTAGCCTTGAATAAAGTCTTCCTTGCCTGTTTAAATTTTTCCAGTGTAATTTTTGCTTTGGCAGATAATTTTTAGAGTGCATATTTATATGCATTAGAATATATATATACATATATATTTTAATTCTTCTTAGACTAGCAACATGTGGGATCTTAGTTCCTGACCAAGGATCAAACTCACGCCCCCCACATTGGAAGTGAGGAGTCTTAACTGGACCTTTGGCAGATAGAATAAGCATATTCTCAGTCTCACACATGAAGAACTTCTGCAAAACTAAAAAAAAGTGGCAAATCATGACAGAAACCATAGTAATTTTCAGCTGATACAGAGAACATAGTTAAAAATACTTATGTGATTTCTTGGGTCATCTTCACTGAAAAATCATTGATATATTCTTCATTACCTGTGTTTTATTTTGATTTAGATTTTAAACAGTTAAGTTTATGTGTATCTTAAAAATGTTAGCTTGCCATTTTGTCCTGGTTTTGTGCTAAAGATGCATAATTCCATTATGCTTAACATGAGCGGCTTTTTGAGAAATGATGATCTGTTTTCATGCTTTCAAGTTTCTTATATAGTAAGTGGTCTCTTTGGGGGGAGAAAAATCATTGTAGCAGTTAAGTTCACTTATAATGTTAAATATTAATTTATCATTTAATCTTTCATGTGATTTACTAATGTAACATGAGATTAGTTTTGAACTCAGTCAGAATCTCCTTATGAGTCATACTCTTCAGAATGTTATGTTATCAGTTCTTCTATTTTAAAGCAAGGAGTCAGAATATATTTAAGAATTTCTTTATATATTATTTAGCTAAATGTCTTGAGTTAAATGACACTCAGATTATTATTTAGTTCCCTTGGGTTCTTTTCACTTGGGTTTCTAGGAATTCATGCATATTGGTATCACTAGAATATTTTGGAACATCCTTGGTTCCCCAGGTGTATGTTAAGGTAGTAGTCTCATTAAATGAGAGAGTCTTTGGCCAAAACTGAGTCTCCCATGTCCCTTTGGGAAAAGGGATAAGCTTTTACTAGTCCACATTTCCTAGCACCTATCATGTATCTATTTCACCAATTATGACAACTAACAAAACTAACTTCTATAAAATAGAAGTTTATACTAGAACTAATTTTGATTTCATACTCAACTCCCAGACTGTCTTTTCGCAAATAACTATTCAAACTATTGTGTGTAAGTTAAAATAAATACAGTATTTGTTGGTCAGATTTACTTAAAGGTTATTTGTTGATCAAATGATTAACTCAAGTTCAAGCCAAACAAATGTCTGTCTCTGAACCTGCACTTTCTTCCTCTGGGTATACCTTAAAACTATGAAGGTTTTAATAGTAGCTGGGCATCTCAATGTTGGAGTGATAGCCCATTTTAGCCATGTCATGAGGCCACTCCGGCAGTCCTATAGAGAGGTTCACATGGGAGGAAGTGAGGCTTCCCACCAGTACCTGTGTAAGTGAGTCATCTGGGAAGTGGGTCTATCAGTTCCAGTTAAAGCTTTGATAACTGCACCCCTAACCAACATCATGACTGCAACCTTTTACAAAACCACTGAGCCAGAATCATTCAGCTAAGCTCTTTCACAAATTTCTGGCTCACAGAAATTCTGAGGGAATAATATTTGTTGTTATTTTTAAGCTGCTAAGTTAATGGATAATAGTTTTGCTGCAAACAGAGCCTCTGTGTGTGTGTGTGTGTGTGTGTGTGTATTTTTTCTTTCCTATGGTAGGCTGTCTACTCCTGGGGTATTTATTTTCAAATTAACTGCCAGGTTGGAGGTGGAGACTGAACTGGGAGAGGGGGATGGGAATACAGACAGCCCAAGGGTTTAGGTCGAACCTGTCAATGAAGATACACAGAAAGTTACAAATAAGAAGAGTTTATTGGGGGTCTTAGGAGTTGCAATTTGGGAGGTGCAGATTGAAGCAGCAACTGGAATATGTCCTGAGAGAAGTAAAAATAGTACAGGTTTATAAAGACAGCAGACAAAGACATCCCAGGGAAGTTGCATAGTTGTTTTGTAGAAGGAGAATTGGTGCCAGCAGGCGTTCAGTTATTTGTGAGCAGCTGATTGGTTGCTAAGCTGCGGTTTCCAGTGAGTGAAGAAAATGAGTTTGGGTAGCTGTGGTTGCCAAGTCAGAATTTTATGTTGCATTCGGGTGTAGACATATGGAAGTTCTCCTTCCTTAATGGCCTCTTGGCTCCACTTGATCCGTTTGACATAAGTGACTCCATTTTGCTGTTCATGGTCCACAAAGCACATTTTATTGTCATGTTGTCACAGAAAATGATACCTCCGAAGAGGTGAAGATAATGGTTTCCAATTTAATAGTCATGACACACTCAAATTATTTTTCCACATTGCAGCCAAAGAGCTCTTTCTGAAGGGGAAATCCAGCTAACTAATTTCATCGCTTAAAAGTCTTGAAAGGTTAGGGTCAATATTCCATAAATTGTTGACAAGATTTTTCTTAATCTGGGCTCTGCTGACACCTCCAGCACTCCTACCTACCAAAACCTCTCACCTCTAGACATATAGGGCTTCCCAGGTGGTGCTAGTTATGAAGAACCTGCCTGCCAGTGCAGGAGATATGAGACTCCAGTTCTATCCCTGGGTCGGGAAGATCCCTTGGAGGAGGGCAGGGAAACCCACTCCAGTATTCTTGCCTAGAGAATCCCCATGGACAGAGGGGCTTGGCAGGCTACTGTCCATAGGATAGCAAAAAGTCGGACACGACTGAAGCGACTCAGCACACACGCACGCACTAGACACTGAAAGATGCTCTCTCTGTGGCTGCGGCTGCTCTCGCCTGCCACCTTGGCTTATGTGGCGTTCCCCTCTGCATGGAATTCCACACTCTTCACTCTGCCCATTTTTTGACTCCATAAGCCACATCCAGCCTTTTGATATTTACTTGATCCCCACAGAATTTTTTATTTGAATTTGAATGAGCATTTTAAAAACAGATTTCTTCTTCAGAAAAAAATCTGAAGTAGGGCAAAGCGGCATTATCCCCCAGCCCTGGAGATACATAATGTCTTTTTTAAAAAATATTTTAAAAATATCATTTTTAGGAACTTCCCTAGTGATCCAGTGGTTGAGAGTCCACCTTGCAATACAGGAGACACGGGTTTGATTCCTGGTCCGGGAACTAAGATCCCACATGCCGGGGAGCAACTGAACCAGGCACTGCCACAGCTAGAGAACCCATGCATGGCAATGAAAGATCCCCAACGATCTCAAGGGTCACAACTAAGACCCAAAGCAGCCAAATAAAAAAGTAAATAAACATTTTTAAAAATAAAAACACGAATTTTAGCAAGCAGTTTGATTTAGTCTGGATTTTCAGATAAATGGATGCCGAGAGGGGATTAAATATGCAAGGACATTATTAAGGAGTTGCCTGTGTGAAGGGAAATGGGAAGATGTTTTAAGAAAACCTGGGATTTATTTTAATCAGGAATGGTAAGACATGCAAAAATGTAAACAATACTTATAATTCTCTGAGGTGAGGTGAGGTGAGGTGAGGTGAAGTCGCTCAGTCGTGTCTGACTCTTTGTGACCCCATGGACTGTAACCTACTAGGCTTACTCCGTCCATGGGATTCTCCAGGCAAGAATACTGGAGTGGACTGCCATTTCCTTCTCCAGGGGATCTTCCCGACCCAGGGATCGAACCCGCGTCTCCCACATTGGAGGCAGACGCTTTAACCGCCGAGCCACAAGAAATGCATCATGCCACACAGGTCAGCACCAGGGTTGGTCAGAAGACAAAAGGAATAGAGGAATGTGGGCAAAAGCCTTGACTGGTTTCTATGGGCAAGAATAGGCAGAGGCAATCCTAAATGACTGACTAGCTTGAATAATTTTAGCAGCCTAGAGTTTTCTGGTACCTGGCCTTGGATAATTAGAGCAAGTAGACAGTGGCCTGGGGGTAAGAGCCCCATAAAGAAGTGGTTGGTAGGCATATGGTCTCTGGATCGATTGGTGTGCATCGATTGGTCTGCATCGGAAAGAAAGGCAAGCGCAGCGGCAAGTTGTTTATTGTGTCTGGGAATCTTTAAACCCTGGAAGGATCCTTCCTTCCAGGCTCAGTGTTAGCATAAAAAGACACAGATATCAAAGTATTAGAATAAAAATACACAGATAATACAGAAGAGACCTAGCAAAGGCAGGCAAACAGTGGATTTCCATGAGAATATGATCAGGAAAGGAGAAAGTAGAAAAGGTTAGATGGAAGTGTCCATGAGTGCCAAGCAGTTTGGGAAAGATTTAGCAAGGCATCTGGGAAGTAGAAGATTTGGGCAAGGCATCTGCCCAAGTTTGCCAGCAAAGAGTCCCTAGTCTCCCAGAAACAAGACTTGGTACTAGGTCAGAACACATTTGTTCACTGAATGTTGCTGACCCATGGAAGCACAGACTCCAGGCAAACACAGCCCCGGATATCAAAGCAGGGCAGCAGGACCCTCAGTCATGTGTGCTTCTTGGGAAGCACATTTTCATAATCATCATAGAGTTCATCCTTATTCAGAGGTGAGAAAATTGCATTGCAGAAAGTTTAGGAAATATTCCAGAGTTACAATGAAATAAATGAAAGAGTTAGATTTCAGTATTAAAACCTTGCTCATGCTCCCATACAACTCATCACCCAACCCACAGACAAGCTATCTGCTTTTCAGGCAGGGCTTTTTAAAAGCTCGAGAGACGTGCTGTCCCTGGTAACTTCAGCCAGTTCCTTTTATTAGTGTCAATAATCTTTACATTGTCAATTGGATTCATCATGGAATTGATGAACAGCTTTGAATGATGATTTCCATTTATCAGACAATTTAGGTGTGCAACAGATCCCAGAAAACTTTAATATAGTAGGTTTAGGAAATACTTCCCTGAAGGAAAAATTATTGTAAGCTATGTTCTTTATCATTTCTATATTTTTCAGTCCTTGATATTTATGGCCATTGACCTGGAAACTGTACAATCATGATGTACTCAGGCATTGCTAGTATTAGGACCAAGCACCCATTTGATCAGGGTTAATGAGGCCAAGGTCATTGATTTAACCACCTTGAGGTCAAATTAGCTTTAACTAGTTCCAAGGTCATAGACTGTAACTTTTCAGCTAAGTCAATTATACTGCAAAGGTATATACAAGAATAGCACTTCTTAGCATCATATCAAGATAGATTAACTTCTACCTACCTGCTCACTCTTAAGCTCAGGATGTAAGCATTTGCTAAATTTATAGGTGTCAGTCTGTTCCACTGACTGAATTTCACACATGTTTATTCCATCTACTGGCAAAAATGTCATCAGACTTTGCTATAGTAAATTTTTTCTACATTACTTTGAAAAATACAAATTGCTGTTGAAGTATGTTATTAACATTCTTGCATGACTATAATAATATTTTTTTTCTTAAATTTGATTTTTATTTTGTCTTGGAAAATAGCTGACTTATAGTACTGTGTTAGTTTCCCAAACTCCTAATTAGTGCCCTAGCTTACCTTTCTCCTTTCTTAACTATGAGTTTGTTTTCAAAGTTTGTGAGCCTGTTTTTATTCCATAAATAAGTTCATTTGTATCATGATATCTGTTTTTCTCTGTCTGACTTACTTCACTCAGTATGATCATCTTTAGGTCCATGTTTGTTTTATAAGCTAGTGAGTATACATTTGTGCAGTAGGCAACCTCTGCCTCTAAAAAGACCCTGAATGATCTCTGCCTCCTGGTGTTCACAGCTTTATATAATGGCTTCCCCTTGAGTATGCGCTGGACCTAGTGACTCAATTTTAAGAACCAAGAGAGATACAGTAAAACTTTCAATATTAGTTTTCAAAAAGACTGAACTTTCTATCTCACTTGCCATCTTGCACTCTCTCTGGCTTAGTTTGAAAGCCAGAGAAGGTCTGGGTGAAGCAAGCTGTCTTGTGGTGGAGAAGACCATGTGGGAAGGAAATGATGCCTCCTTCTAAAAGCCGGTGAGGGTATCGGGCCTGACCCGAGCCTCAAGAGTGACCTTGGAGGTGGATCAACTCAGGCCTGCCAACAGTCCAGCAATGGAGCTTGCCCCAGTTCTGTCCAGGCCAAGACTTGAGATGATCATGGTCCTGACCAACACTTTGATCACCTATGGAGAGAGACCCTGAACTAGAGAGCCCAGGCAGCCCAGGTTCCTGATCCACAGACACTATGAGACATGTGTTGCTTTAGAAGATTTTGCAGGAATTTACTATGCAACAATAGACAACTCATCTATCTGGGAAGGTACATAAAACATTTTGGGTGTGAAGATTTCCTAGAAGTTCCTCCCCCAAAAATACCTGCTGTGAACAGCCAACTCATTGGAAAAGACCCTGATGCTGGGAAAGATTGAAGGCAAAAAGAGAAAAGGTAGGCAGAGGATGAGATGGTTGGATGGCATCACCAATTCGATGGACATGAACTTAGATGGACTGTGGGAGATGGTGAGCGACAGGTAGGCCTGGCATACTGAAATCCATAGACTCACAAAGAGTCAGATATGACTGAGCTCCTGAATGGCAACAATAGCAAAAACGCAGTTGCTTTCTCATGGCGCTGCCCCTTCTCAGCATCTCTAAAGGGTTTGCTTAGCCAAAGAAGTAGGAACAGATACTGTTCTTCCTTTTGTGTGTTAATCACTCAGTCGTGTATGACTCTTTGTGACCCCATCGTCTCCAGCCCACCAGGCTCCCCTGTCCATGGGGTTCTCCAGGCAAGAATACTGGATTAGGTTGCCATTTTCTTCTCCAGTTCTCCCTCATAACTTTTAAAATATTTATTAACAATTCTCTGAACATTTCATACTAAATTACTCCCATTATTACGTAGTCTTAACTTATGCCATAAATTGTTTATGTCAGCTAAAACTAGAAAAACTTGAAGAAAGAAAATGTGTTTATGCTCCTATGCAAATCAATAGAAAGTATAAACCACCATTTTAGCTTCACCCATGAAAACATAGGAATAGTTTGGAGTTTCATTTGCCTCTGGAGTGTCCAATAAACATTATTTATGGGAATACATTTGCTCTGTCCCAAAGCATGGCATGGCATAATGCTATGCAAACACTAAATATAGCACCTTGTAAGAAGCCATTAGTGAAATATTCATTCAAAATTCATTGATTTTAACATAAACCAATTTGCACATTTAATGACCTGTTCCACATCTTCTAGGCCCAGAAAAAACAGTTTCCACATTGCTAAAAAAAACCTAGGAAAGTTGTAAATCTTCAGTAAGGAGACAATGTTGTTATTGTTTAGTCCAATTCTTTTGTGACCCCGTGGACTGTAGCCCACCAGGCTCCTCTGTCCTTGGGATTTCCCAGTCAAGAATACAACCCAAGGAGTGGGTTGCCATTTCCTTCTCCAGGGGATCTTCCCAACCCAGGGATCAAACCCACATCTCCTGCATTTGGCAGACAGCTTATTTGCTTCTGGAAAAGCCCATGGAGGCAATAAGATATACCAAAAAGACCTTGGAGTCAGATGGACATAAGTTTGAACCCTGGTTCTTCCACTTGACGAGATGTGTGACACTGGGCAAGCCACTTCCCTCTCTGAGTCTCAGTTCTGTATTTGTATAGTGGGGATAATGATTCTGACCCCATGAGGTGGTCAAGAAATTTGAAGAAGATATTTGTGAAGCACAGGACCAGGCACACTGCAAGTATATAAGAAATGGAAGCTAATATTGTGCTATTATTATTCAAAAACTTTCTCAGTATGAAAACTCTCCTAAAATTTTTTTGAAAATAGGCATCATCCAGCTCACTCACCTTCACATTTGCACCATTATCTCATTCCTCCTGTTTGTCTATCACTTTTTGTCCACCATTTTAGCCTTTTTCCACATTGTATTACTTGTCAAACATAAAATAAAGGGAATATGAATATCTATCCAGGCTTAACATTCCCATATTGGCCCAGCCTTTTCTATGGAGAGCTCAATTGTCCACCAGAAGACAGAAAAGAAAGATATTTGGCCAGTTAATTTCTACACATAGCTTTAGGGTAAGATTTATATACCATTTTAATTTATNCAAGAATACAACCCAAGGAGTGGGTTGCCATTTCCTTCTCCAGGGGATCTTCCCAACCCAGGGATCAAACCCACATCTCCTGCATTTGGCAGACAGCTTATTTGCTTCTGGAAAAGCCCATGGAGGCAATAAGATATACCAAAAAGACCTTGGAGTCAGATGGACATAAGTCTGAACCCTGGTTCTTCCACTTGACGAGATGTGTGACACTGGGCAAGCCACTTCCCTCTCTGAGTCTCAGTTCTGTATTTGTATAGTGGGGATAATGATTCTGACCCCATGAGGTGGTCAAGAAATTTGAAGAAGATATTTGTGAAGCACAGGACCAGGCACACTGCAAGTATATAAGAAATGGAAGCTAATATTGTGCTATTATTATTCAAAAACTTTCTCAGTATGAAAACTCTCCTAAAATTTTTTTGAAAATAGGCATCATCCAGCTCACTCACCTTCACATTTGCACCATTATCTCATTCCTCCTGTTTGTCTATCACTTTTTGTCCACCATTTTAGCCTTTTTCCACATTGTATTACTTGTCAAACATAAAATAAAGGGAATATGAATATCTATCCAGGCTTAACATTCCCATATTGGCCCAGCCTTTTCTATGGAGAGCTCAATTGTCCACCAGAAGACAGAAAAGAAAGATATTTGGCCAGTTAATTTCTACACATAGCTTTAGGGTAAGATTTATATACCATTTTAATTTATAAGACATTAATGTACCTATAACTGTGATTAGTACTATTTTACCTCATATTACTAATTAACTACAGATATGTCATATGTTCCAATTCATATTATTAATGAGAAAGGGGTAGAAATTTTAAATGGCCAAATCATCTTTGGTCTGATTATTATGATGTGTATAAGATTTTAAGGTAATTTTAAAAGTGAAACATAATTGGAATGTCACACATAGAAGTCATAACTAGATGGTGGAGTGTCATACATAGAAATCATAATTAGACAATAATGTTAACATGATAAATCTGAACCAGAGTTTTTTTTGGAAATCTCTTATTATAAAGATGGGTCAGACTAAACTCTAAGTCTCCCGTGACCACCTCCTGCAATCTAAACTAGGCCTTACTGTGATTCTTTGCAATTGCAGTCTGTTTATTTGCACAACTAACGGTAGAATTTAAAATTTTTTGTTTACTCATTGATTTATAGTTTTTTATTCTGATCTCTTCCACTAAGCTGTAAGGATACGGAGTATTTTGTTTAACACACTATACTCAGCCTTTAGCACAATACTCAAAAAATTGTTCTTAAATGTGGAATTAAAGGGTCAACATATGTGTTCATGGGTTAGTTTTTGCTAATTTACTTTTCCATATATTTGACATACTGATGGTGAACATTTTAAAACATTTCCTTACCATAGCCTCTGCTAACTACATGTAATTATTATATATGTTATAATTGTTACTATACATATAGTTATATATAATATGTAACTATCACTCTATATGGGGCTTCCCAGGTGGCGCTAGTGGTAAAGAATCTGCCTGTCAATGCAGAAGACACAGGAGATGCAGGTATGCAGGTTCAATCCCTGGGTTGGGAAGATCTCCTGGAAAGGAAATTGCAAATCTCTCCAATATTCTTGCCCGGGAAATCCCCTGGACAGAGGAGCTTGGTGGACTACAGTCCATGGGGTCACAAAGAGTGGGACAGGACTCAGTAACTGAACAGCAAAAATAACTTTATAAATCGTGTATACATATGAAACTATATAATTCTTCCTCTATATTCCACTTTACTGGAAGGAATAACGTCTTGATCCAAAGTCTGAAAAACTTTCATATTAAGATGCAGACTCCAAAAAGGAAGTCATTAAGAATGCCAGGCTCAACTCTACAGAGTGATAGCAATTGAAGCAGGTCTTGTTAATGTCTCAGTATCAATAAAGAGGATGATTTTGAGACTGCTCATTTTACCGTCGAGTCAGGCTCTCAATGGCACACAAGCTGGCACACAAGGTGATTCTAACTGATGGACCCACATGGAAACTTGCTGTTGTTTGCTGCTGTATACCAAGAATAAACAGTGCTAGGCTGGAGGAAGCACTAATTAAATAAATAGGGAACACACATTGTAGATAATTTGCTAAACCAAGCTAATTAATATATTTTTCTTGTGTTGTCTCAAATTAACAGGTAATTTTGATGATGGCTTTTGATAGCATTTATGGTGCTCTCTGGATTCAAAAATTATATTTCCAATAAATAATCTAAGAGAAGGTACAGTAAGTCTAGGGCAATTTATTAATTTTCCAAATGTGTAGTAAAAGAGTTAAAAGTGTGCTCATAGCTTCTAGTTATTCAGTTTGGAAACAAAACAGTGACATTCCTTTATTATAATGGGTATTAGCTGATGATAGAAAGAAAAGATATTTAAAGAGTGTTCATTGTGCATAAAGGAAAATTCACAGGATGACATTAGTTTTAGAAATATAACTGATTGTAGACAATGTGTTTTCTTTAGAAAGAGAAAAAGGTCAGTCACGTGCTATAATTCATCTTGGAGGGACAAAAATGATTTTGAAAGGCTATTTTGAAGTATTTAAATTTAGATGGTCTACTAAAATGTAAGAATTTTATTACCAAATAATATTTACAACAGATACTTCAGACTCAAACTACTTTCATACTTGACCCCACCTCATTTCCCACCCCTAAGTTAAGGGAGACTTTTATTTTTCATTTATATTGTTGGAATTTTCATAGGTGTGTATTACATTGCCAATCAGATTTTTTAAATATAAATACATTTTTATAGTTTTTAAGAACTGATATTTCTCAGAGTGTATCACCTGTTATTCATGATAGTAAATTAATTTGATGACATTAGATATAATGCTTATTGATAGCAGTCTTCTGCTAGACTTTTAAGAATTATTTTTTAATTACAAAAGAGACACAGCTGTGTAGAGCAGACTTTTGGACTCTGAGGAAGAGGGAGAGGGAGAGGGAGAGGGTGGGATGATTTGGGAGAATAGCATTGAAATATGTATACTATCGTGTAAGAAACGAATCACCAGTCTATGTTCGATGCAGGATGCAGGATGCAGGATGCAGGATGCTTGGGGCTGGTGCATGGGGATGATCCGGAGGGATGATGTGGGGTGGGAGGTGGGAGGGGGGTTCATGTTTGGGAGTTCGTGTACACCCGTGGCAGATTCATGTCAATGTATGCCAAAACCAATAGAGTACTGTACAGTAAAATAAAGTAAATTGGAAACTCTAAAAATAAATAAATAAATAAATATGGAAAAAAAATGAGGCTTAAATATGTTCTTGTTTTAATGAAAACTGCCATAGTTAAAATTAATGCTTCATTTTTTACCACCTCCAATCAAGCCCCTTTCCCAGAGGTAATGATTATCAGTGTGGTGGCATTCTTCCATTTCTTAAAAAAAATACATATACATGTGTACACATATATTTAAAAGATATCAATATATATTATCATATACTATATATATCTGCAATTTGCATTCTTTAGTTTCAGTGTCATTGACAATTTCTTTATGTTAGTACTTAAAGATGAAATACTGCACATTTAATTGAAGATTTCTGTTACAGTTTGCATCAAGTACCTATTTTTGCCCAAATAATCTTCCCTGGTGGCTCAAATGGTAAAGTATCTGCCTGGAATGCAGGAGACCAAGTTCCATCCCTGCATCAGGAAGATCCCCTGGAGTAGATAATGGCAATCCACTCCAGTATTCTTGCCTGGAGAATTCCATTGACAGAGGATCCCGGAAGGCTACAGTCCATGGGGTCACAAGGAGTCAGATATGACTGAGCAACTAACACTGTCACTCTTATGATCTTCCCTTACCCCCATCAATTTCTAAGACACAACTAGTCAGATGAGAGNCATCAGGAAGATCCCCTGGAGTAGATAATGGCAATCCACTCCAGTATTCTTGCCTGGAGAATTCCATTGACAGAGGATCCCGGAAGGCTACAGTCCATGGGGTCACAAGGAGTCAGATATGACTGAGCAACTAACACTGTCACTCTTATGATCTTCCCTTACCCCCATCAATTTCTAAGACACAACTAGTCAGATGAGAGTAACGTTTAAACCTACCAAAAGGCACTTGAGGTAGTTTTTCCTGCATAATTATTAAATGTGTCAAGCCAGAGTTGATCCCTGCAATGCTTCTGTCTCTCTAGCATTATACACTAGAGAGTCACCTCCTTTTCCACCTTAATTTCATAGCAGATTTAGAAAATTTCATAGAAGATTGATGCCTTCAAAACAAAAAATAATGTCAGAATCCCAGTTTAAATTTTTAGAATTCACTTTCTTTTTTAATTCATTCATTTACACCTTCATTTAACATTAACCAAGCTAATTCTATGTATAGAAGTTATAAGAGCTAAGAATAAGAAAATAAATACCAAGATTCCTAATCCAAAAGAGGTCATAAATTACTACATGAAAATATCTAAATAACAAATAAATTCAAGACTGTTTTAAGTACTGCAATAGAAGAATGAACAGTGCTTTAGCTACACTGAGGATAGAGAATATTTTAGACAATCAACTAACCAACAATTACTGTTCTCGTATATGTACTAAGCACCATGCCAGCTGCTGACAATATGAAGACCATTTTCCTTTTGTAACAGTAAAGTATTTACCTAAATATCTTTTAATCCAAAAGCTTCTCTGAGTATATTAAAAAGATGTAATTCACTGGATAAGAGCACATGCTCTGTTGCTTAGCTATCTACATTCAAATCCTTGTTCTGCTTTTCCCTAACTGAGTGATCTTGAACTTGACCTCTTAGTTTCATTATCTACAAAATGTGAAGATTAATAGTGACCCATAAGATTGAAGTGAGAATTAATACGCATGAAGCACTCAGGACAATGTCTGACATGGAGTCGCTACTCCTCATGTATTCACTTCTATTATGTCATCTTTAGTGGTTTCAATTTAAAAGATCTCATCAGGCTTTTTTGTGTGTGTCTTTAGTTCCAGACATCCCATCTTCTTTCTTAAGGTGGGCTTTCATGGCGCACCATTCAGCCTGTCAACTGTACTCACTCACTCATGACTTAGAGACGGACAGGTTTCACTTAGATATCTTCAGGATGAGGGAAGCAGTTGTAATGTGAAAAGACCTTCACTCCAGGTACATTATAAGGAGAACCNGATCATAACTTTTCTTCCAAGGAGCAAGTATCTTCTACTTTCATGGCTGCAGTCACCATCTTCAGTGATTTTGGAGCCAAAGAAAATAAAGTCTTTCACTGTTTCCATTGTTTCCACCATTTGCCATAAAGTGATGGGGCCAGATGTCATGATCTTAGTTAGAAGAGGTGGCAAGAATACAGAGAAGAACTATCAAAATAGATCTTCATGACTCAGATAACCATCACCCATTGGTCCACATTTTTTTGCCAATAAAATATCTTTTTTATTCTGTCTTCCTCTCAAATCTTACCCCCAAGCTCAGACACTGCCTCACTACATACCTCTGTCATGTCTTGCCTACCTATCTTTACTTCCTAATGCTTTTCCTATTTTTATTCATCTTTCTCCAACTTCCATTTCCTGTAAGAAGATTTTCTACCTTAGAAAGAAATGGAATTAGAAATTATATAATGTACCCACCTGGAATCTTCAGATCCAGGTTTTAGGTTCAGGTCAGTTTCTCATACTTACAAGCAGAGCTTTGACTTAATGTCATGAATGCTTGTCAAGCTTCTTCTGTCTAGAAACACTAGGTTCTTTTCTTCAATTTCCATGCAGGGAGAATTGACCACCTAATGCACCTTTAGGGCACCATGTAGTTCTAAAAGAGCACACATGCACTGGTATTTGTGTGTCTATCTCCTTTCCTCGGGACACTTTACATTTTAATAGGTGGGACTCTGTATGTGTGTATGGGTTTTTACATGTGTGTGTATGTCTACATGTATGTGAGTACTCTGTCACTAAGTCCTGTCTGATTCTTTGCAATCCCATGAACTATTGCTCACCAGATTCCTTTGTTAGTGGGATTTCATATGCAAGTATATTAGAGTGGGTTGCCATTTCCTCCTCCAGGGGATCTCCCAGACCTAAGATCAAACTCGTATTTTTTGCATCTCCTGCATTGGCTGGCAGGTTCTTTAGCTGAGCTACCTGGAAAGCCCATGTATGTCTACATATTTTTCCTATTTCCAAACACAAAATTTAAAAATTGTTTTAAGCTTTTTAAAAAAATTGTTTTAAGCCTATTTCAATAAAATGTTTCAGAAAAGATAGTCATGCATATCTACCTACATATGGGCATATCATATTGTATGCAAACTTATATCTGAATATATCAGTTAACTCTTGTGCACCAGTTTATCTCAACTTGGCTTCTACTATTTCTTATTTTACCAGTACTATGGAGGCCAGTTCTTTGTGGATTCCAAGTGAACTCAAAAAGGCCAACCCACCAAATTACTGCCTCATAGGCTAGGCTCCTCGTTCTCCTACTGTGGAAATTTTCTGCGTACCCATGCATGCACAGCATGGAAACGTGGATAAGGGGATCTTAAGTTCTGAGAGAAAACTGTGAACTAAGACAAGAGGGAAGGGGACAGGGCACAACCTTTAAAAGAATGGCATAGCCCAAGGACATTAAAAACATTTTATAAAACTTGTTAGAACCAAATATATCCAAGATGGTAGAAGATGGGACTTCCAGAGGACTTTCAGTTCAGTTCAATCATTCAGTCATGTCCGACTCTGTTACCCCATAGACTGCAGCATGCCAGGCTTCCCTATCTATCACCAACTCTTGGAGCTTGCTCAGACTCATGTCCATAGAGTCAGTGATGCCATCCAACAATCTCATCCTCTGTTATCCCCTTCTCCTCCTGCCTTTAATCTTTCCCAGAGTCAGGATCTTTTCTAATGAGTCACTTCTTCAGATGGCTAAAGTATTGGCGATTCAGCTTCAGCATCAGTCCTTCCAATGAATATCAGGACTGATTTCCTTTAGGATTGACTGATTTGATCTCTTTGCAGGCCAAAGTGCTCTTAAGAGTCTTCTCAGAGTTGAAAAGCATAAATTTGAGCTTATTTTATTGCTGTTATTCAGTCCTTGTGACATATCAGACTCTTTGCTACCACATGGACTAAAACATGTCAGGCTCTTCTGTCCTCAGCTATATCCCAGAGTTTGCTCAAATTCATGTCCACTGAGTCAGTAATAAAACCATCTCATCATCTGTCACCCCCTTCTATTTCTGGCCTCAGTCTTTCCTAGCATAAGGTTGTTTTCGAGTGAGTCAATCCTCCTCATCAGGTGACCAAAGTATTGAAGCTTCAGATGCAGCATTCTGTCCTTCCCGTGAATATTAAGGGTTGATTTCCTTTAGGATTGACTGATTTCATCTCTTTTCAATCTTCTTGAGAGTCTTGAGACAAGACTCTCAGGAGTCTTCTCCAGTACCAAATCCAAAAGCATCAATTATTTGGCAGTCAGCTTTCTTTGTGGTCCAACTCTCACATCAGTACATGACCACTGGAAAAACAATAGCTTTGACTATATGGACATTTGCCAGCAGTGACGTCTCTGCTTCTTAATACGCTGTCTAGGTTTGCATAACTTTCCTTATAAGAAGCAAAAGTCTTATAATTTCATGGCTTCAGTCACTGTCTTCAGTGATTTTGGAGCCCAAGAAAATAAAATCTGTCACTGCTTCCACTTTTTCCCTTTCAATTTGCCATGAAGAGATGGGACTGGATGCCGTGACCTTAGTTTTTATCTTTTTATAAGTTGAATTTCAAGCCAGTTTTTCACTCTCCTTGATTCACCTACATAAAGAGGCTGTTTAGTTCCTCTTCACTTTTTGTCATTAGAGTGTTATTATTTGCATATCTGAGGTGGTTGATATTTTTCCAAGCAATCTTGATTATTATTTATGATTCATCCAAGCCACGCTTTCACAGGATGCCACGTCCAAGGTCAGGGGCAGCGGCCAGGAGGAACTACCCCACACCTGAGGTCAGGGGCGAGGGCCAGAGGAGAAACCCCATGTCCAGGGAGCAGTGACTGTACGGGCGCAGGAGGGCCAAGAGGAGCTACTCCACATT
>SJYX01021069.1:103716-142414 GCA_006410675.1 Oreotragus oreotragus
AAAGCCTCTTGATGAAAGTGAAAGTGGAGAGTGAAAAAGTTGGCTTACAGCTCAACATTCAGAAAACTAAGATCATGGCATCTGGTCCCATCACTTCATAGGAAATAGATGGAGCAACAGTGGAAACAGTTTCAGACTTTATTTTTTTGGGCTCCCAAATCACTGCAGATGGTGACTGCAGCCATGAAATTAAAAGACCCTTACTCCTTGGAAGGAAATTATGACCAACCTAGATAGCATATTGAAAAGCAGAGGCATTACTTTGCCAACAAAAGTCTGCCTAGTCAAGGCTATGGTTTTTCCAATAGTCATGTATGGATGTGAGAGTTGGACTGTGAAGAAGGCTGAGCACCGAAGAATTGATGCTTTTGAACTATGGTGTTGGAGAAGACTCTTGAGAGTCCCTTGGAGTGCATGGAGATCCAATCAGACCATTCTAAAGGAGATCAGTCCTGGGTGTTTTTTTTTTTTGGAAGGCATGATGCTAAAGCTGAAACTCCAGTACTTTGGCCACCTCATGCAAAGAGTTGACTCACTGGAAAAGACTTTGATGCTGGGAGGGATTGAGGGCAGTAGGAGAAGGGGACGACAGAAAATGAGATGAATGCATGGCATCACTGACTCAATGGACATGAGTTTGGGTGAACTCCAGCAGTTGGTGATGGACATGGAGGCATGGGGTGCTTCATTTCATGGTGTCGCAAAGAATCAGACACAGCTGATTGACTGAACTGAACTGAACTGAACTCTGCAAAGAATTGGACATGACTGAGCAAGGACACACACATTTGTCTTCTGCATCTGGGCTCAGAAGACGCAGCTGCATGGTACTGGAGTGGTGTCTGTATTTTGTAAGTTTCTAAAACAATGAAGCAGTGACTGTGTGGTGCTGGCGTGGAGGCTGATACCCCACCATAGAGCTGCGAGAACTTACACAGGATAGTTGGAAACAGACACTTGGAGGGCACAAACAAAACCAGGATTCAGGAGAAAGGAGCAATGACCCCACAAGAGACTGACCGAGACTTGCCTGTGAGTGTCCAGCGGTCTCCAGCTGAGATATGTATCAGTGGTGGCCATTTGCAGGGTCAGGGGTACTGAGTGCAGTGATGCCTGCATGGGACCTTTTGAAGGAGGTTTCCATTATCTTCATTATGTCAACCATAGTTTGGCCCCAGGTAAATAACAGAGAGGGAGCACAGCCCCTCCCATCCTCAGAAAATTGGATTAAAGTCTTACTGAGCATGGCCCTGCCCATCAGAAAGTTTCTTCCATCAGGAAGCTTCCACAAGCCTCTTATCCTTCTCCATCAGAGGGCAGACAGACTGAAAACCGCAATCACGGAAAACTAACCAATCTGGTCACAAGGAACAGAGCCTTGTTTAACCGAATGAAACTATGAGCCATGCTGTGTAGGGCCACCCAAGATGGACAGGTTGTGGTTGAGAGTTCTGACAAAATGTGTTCCATTGGAGAAGGGCATGCAAACCACTTTAGTATCCTTGTCTTGAGAACCAAAGAAGAGTATGAAAAGGAAAAAATATAGGACACCAAAAGATGAACTCCCCAGGTCGGTAGGTGTCCAATATGCTACTGGAGATCAGTGGAGAAATAACTGCAGGAACAATGAAGAGTCGGAGTGAAAGCAAAAACAACACGCAGTTGTGGATGTGACTGCTGATGGAAGTAAAGTCTGATGCTGTAAAGAACAGGATTGCATAGGAACCTGGAATGTTAGGTCCATGAATCAAGGCAAATTGGAAATGGCCAAACGGGAGATCACGAGTGAACATTGACATTTTAGGAATCAGCAAACAAAAATGGACTGAAATAGGTGAATTTAACTCAGATGACCATTATATCTACTACTGTGGGCATGAATCCCTTAGAAGAAAAGCTTTAGCCATCATAGTTAACAAAAGTCTAAAATGCTGTGCTTGGATGCAATCTCAAAAATGACAGGATGATCTCTGTTCATTTCCAAGGCAAATCATTCAATACCACACTAATCCAAGTCTATGCCCCAGCCAGTAATGCTGAAGAAGCTAAGATTCAATGGTTCTATGAAGATTTACAGGACTTTCTAGAATGAACACAAACAAAAAAGTCATTTTCATTATAGGGGACTAGAATGCAAAAGTAGGAAGTCAAGAAACATTTGGAATAACAGATAAATTTGGCCATGGAGTACAGAATGAAGCAGGGCAAAGCTAATAGAGTTTTGCCAAGAGAATGTGCTGGTCATAGCAAATGCCCTCTTCCAACAACACAAGAGAAGGCTCTACACATGGACATCACCAGATGGTCAACACCGAAATCAGTCAAAGATGATTTCTTTTCAGTCAAAGATGGAGAAGCAGTATACACTCAGCAAAAATAAGACTGGGAACTGACTGTGGCTCAGATCATGAACTCCTTATCGCTAAATTGAGAGTTAAATTGAAAAAAGTAGGGAAAACCACTAGACCATTCCGTTATGACCTAAATCAAATCCTTTTCAATTATAAACTGGCAGTGACAAACAGATTCATGGGATTAGACCTGATAGAGGGCCTGAAGAACTATGAACAGAGTTTTGTGACATTGTACAGGAGGCAGTGATCAAGACCATCCCCAAGAAAAAGAAGCAAAAAGGCAAAATGTTTGTCTGAGGATGCCTCACAAGTATTTGTGAAAAGGAAAGAAGTGAAAGGCAAAGGAGAAAAAGAAAGATTTGAATGTAGAGCTCCAAAAAATAGCAAGAAGAAATAAGAAAACCTTCCTCAATGATCAGTTCAAAGAAATAGAGGAAAATGGTAGAACAGGAAAGACTAGAGATCTCTTCAAGAAAATTAGAGATACCAAGGGAAAATTTCATGCAAAGATTGGCACAATAAAGCACAGAAATGGCATGGACCTAACAGAAGCAGAAGATATTAAGAAGAGGTGGCAAAAATATACAGAATGCAAAAATGGTCTTCACAACCCAGATAATTATGATGGTATGATCACTCACCTAGAGACAGACATCCTGGAATGTCAAGTCAAATGGGCCTTAGGAAGCATCACTATGAACAAAATTAGTGGAAGTGATGGAATTCCAGTTGAGCTGTTTCAAATCCTAAAGGGTGATGCTGTGAAAGTGCTACATTCAATATGCCAGAAAATTTAGAAGACACAGCAGTAGCCTCAGGACTGGAAAAGGTCAGTTTTCATTCCAATCCCAAAGAAAGGTAATATCAAAAAATGTTCAATTACTGCACAATCGCACTGATCTCACATTCTAGTAAAGTAATGCTCAAAAATCTCCAAGTCAGGCTTCAACAGTATTTGAACCGTGTAGTTCCAGTTGTTCAAGCTGGATTTAGAAAGGCAGAGGAACCAGTGGTCAAATTGCCAACACTGTTTGGATCACGGAAAAAGCAAGAGAGTTCCAGAAAAAAACATCTACTTTTGATTTATTGACTATGCCAAAGCCTTTGACTGTATGGAACACAATAAACTGTGGAAAATTCTGAAAGAGATGGGAATACAAGACCACCTGACTTGCCTCCTGAGAAATCTGTATGCAGGTCAGGGAGCAACAGTTAGAACTGGACATGGAACAACAGATTGTTTCCAAATCAGGAAAGGAGGATGTCAAGACTGCATATTGTCACCCCGCTTATTTAATGTATATGCAGAGTACATCATGAGAAATGCTGGGCTGGAGGAAGCACAAGCTGGAATCAAGACTGCCCGGAGAACTAGCAATAACCTCAGATATGCAGATGACACCACCCTTATGGCAGAAAGTGAAGAAGAACTAAAGAGCCTCTTGAAGGAAGGGAAAAAAGAGAGTGAAAAATTTGGCTCAAAATTCAACATTCAGAAAACGAAGAAATGACAATTGATCCCAACACATCATGGCAAATAGATGGTGAAACAATGAAAAGAGTGAGAGACTTTATTTTTTGGGGCTCCAAAATCACTGCATATGGTGATTTCAGCCATGAAATTAAAAGACGCTTGCTCCTTGGAAGAAATGCTATGACTAATCTAGGCAACCTAGGTTTAAAAAGCAGAGACATTACTTCACCAACAAAGATCAATCTAGTAAAAGTTATGGTTTTTCCAATAGTCATTAATGGATGTGAGAATTGGTTGTAAAGAAAGTTGAGCATTGAAGAACTGATGCTTTGACTGTGGTGTTGGAGAAGACTCTTGAGATTCCCTTGGACTAAAAAGAGCTCCAACCAGTCTGTCCTAAAGGAAGTCAGTCCTGAATATTCACTGAGGGACTGATGGTGAAGCTGAAACCCCAATACTTTGGCCACTTGATGTAAAGGACTGACTCATTTGAAAAGACCCTGATACTGGGAAAGATTGAAGGTAGGAGAAGGGGATGACAGATGACGAGATTGTTGGTTGGAATCGCTGACTATACTATGTACATGAGTTTGAGTAAGCTCAGGGAGTTGGTGATGGACAGGGAATCCTGGCATGCTACAGTCCATGGGGTCACAAGAGTCAGACCCGAATGAATGATTGAAATGAACTGAACACTCTTCGTCATTGCCTGTCTTTGGTACTGAAGTGAATACAGACCTTTTCCAGTTTTATGGCCACTTCAAAGTTTTCCAAATTTGAGTGCTGAAGAATTGATGTTTTTTAACTGTGGTGTTGGAGAAGACTCCTGAGAGTCTCTTGGACTGCAAGGAGATACAAGCAGTCCATTCTAAAGGAGATCAGTCCTGGTTGTTCTTTGGAAAGAACGATGCTAAGGCTGAAACTCCAGTACTTTGGCCACCTGATGTGAAGAGTTGACTCATTGGAAAAGACTCTGATGCTGGGAGGGATTGGGGGCAGGTGGAGAAGGGGACGACAGAGGATGAGATGGCTAGATGGCATCACTGACTCTATGGACGTGAGTTTGAGTGAACTCTGGGAGTTGGTGATGGACAGGGAGGCCTGGCTTGCTGTGATTCATGGGGTCGCAAAGAGTCAGACATGACTGTGTGATTGAACTGAACTGAACTGAGTGTAGCACTGTAACAGCATCATCTTTTAAGATTTTAAATACTTCTGCTGGAATTCTGTCACTTCCACTAGCTTTGTTCATAGAAATTATTCCTAAGATCATTTACTTCACACTCCAGGATGTCTGACTTTAAGTGAGTGACTGCATCATCAGATAAACCTCAGTACATGCCTATTGTAATGCATTAACATCTCAATGATACACCTACAAGCACCGTGATAGTTCTGAAGCCAACCACAGAAGGCCAAAAAGTGGATGGTGGCCCAAATCCTGGAAATCTTCAGCCTTCCCCAAAATAATTGGAGTAATCCTTCCACTATAAAATTATCTAGCCCATAAAAACTAAACATGCCATATTTCAGGGCCTCTCACCATCAAAGATGGCCCAACACACAATTCACCCTATCTATGAATTGAGTTTCTCTCAAAATAAATTCACCACTTACCTATCGCTTTGTCTCTCAATGAATTCTATATGTGTCAGATAGCAAGAACCTCAGATCTCCTGGAGACACAACCAGTGGGGTAAGAGTCTATGGATGTGTCCCTTTATCATCTGAACTTCATCTCCTGTGCCTTATTTGATGTGTCTACACATGGAATGTCTTGGACAGCATATAAATTGTGGCCATGCCTTCAACTGATACTTCTATTAATCCTCCATTCTCCCTCCACCACCTCCTATCTCCTACTTCTGCTCTGAAGAATTATATTCTTCAGAGTGTCATTCCTGACTCCGGCTTTTGGGGGACTATAGACTGAAAGATCCTGAACTCAGCATCATCACTTAGACTTCAAAGTTTGTTTTTGTTTTTTTGTTTTTTTTTTCCGTCTGAATTGATGTCTGGTGTCTCTGGAGATGAACTCCCCAACTGCTGAGCCCACTGCCCATTTGTTGGGTGATCTAATAAATACTTCAGTTCAGTTCAGTTCAGTTCAGTCACTCAGTCATGTCCGACTTTTTGTGACTTCATAAATCGCAGCACGTTAGGCCTCCCTGTCCATCACCATCTCCCAGAGTTCACCCAAACTCACATCTATCGAGTGGGTGATGCCATCCAGCCATCTCATCCTCTGTCGTCCCCTCTTCCTCCTGCCCCCAATCCCTCCCAGTATCAGAGTCTTTTCCAATGAGTCAACTCTTCACATGAGGTAGCCAAGGTACTGGAGTTTCAGCTTTAGCATCATTCCTTCCAAAGAAATCCCAGGGCTAATCTCCTTTAGAATGGATTGCTTGGATCTCCTTGCAGTCCAAGGGACTCTCAAGAGTCTTCTCCAACACCACAGTTCCAAAGCATCAATTCTTCAGCACTCAGCTTTCTTCACAGTCCAACTCTCACATCCATACATGACCACTGGAAAAGCCATAGCCTTGACTAGATGGGCCTTTGTTAGCAAAGTAATGTCTCTGCTTTTGAATATGCTAATTAGGTTGGTCATAACTTTTCTCCCAAGGAGTAAGCGTCTTTTAATTTCATGGGTGCAGTCCCCATCTGCAGTGATTTTAGAGTTCCCAAAAATAAAGTCTGAAACTGTTTCCACACTTTCCCCATCTATTTCCCATGAAATGATGGGACCAGATGCCATGATCTTCGTTTTCTGAATGTTGAGCTTTAAGCCAGCTTTTTCACTCTCCTCCTTCACTTTCATCAAGAGGCTTTTAGTTCCTCTTCACTTTCTGCCATAAGGGTAGTGTCATCTGCATATCTGAGGTTATTGATATTTCTCCCGGCAATCTTGATTCCAGCTTGTGCTTCCTCCAGCTCAGTGTTTCTCATGATGTACTAGGCATATAAGTTAAATAAGCAGGGTGACAATATACAGCCTTGATTTTTTTTTTTTTGGAAGGCATGATGCTAAAGCTGAAACTCCAGTACTTTGGCCACCTCATGCAAAGAGTTGACTCACTGGAAAAGACTTTGATGCTGGGAGGGATTGAGGGCAGTAGGAGAAGGGGACGACAGAAAATGAGATGAATGCATGGCATCACTGACTCAATGGACATGAGTTTGGGTGAACTCCAGCAGTTGGTGATGGACATGGAGGCATGGGGTGCTTCATTTCATGGTGTCGCAAAGAATCAGACACAGCTGATTGACTGAACTGAACTGAACTGAACTCTGCAAAGAATTGGACATGACTGAGCAAGGACACACACATTTGTCTTCTGCATCTGGGCTCAGAAGCCGCAGCTGCATGGTACTGGAGTGGTGTCTGTATTTTGTAAGTTTCTAAAACAATGAAGCAGTGACTGTGTGGTGCTGGCGTGGAGGCTGATACCCCACCATAGAGCTGCGAGAACTTACACAGGATAGTTGGAAACAGACACTTGGAGGGCACAAACAAAACCAGGATTCAGGAGAAAGGAGCAATGACCCCACAAGAGACTGACCGAGACTTGCCTGTGAGTGTCCAGCGGTCTCCAGCTGAGATATGTATCAGTGGTGGCCATTTGCAGGGTCAGGGGTACTGAGTGCAGTGGTGCCTGCATGGGACCTTTTGAAGGAGGTTTCCATTATCTTCATTATGTCAACCATAGTTTGGCCCCAGGTAAATAACAGAGAGGGAGCACAGCCCCTCCCATCCTCAGAAAATTGGATTAAAGTCTTACTGAGCATGGCCCTGCCCATCAGAAAGTTTCTTCCATCAGGAAGCTTCCACAAGCCTCTTATCCTTCTCCATCAGAGGGCAGACAGACTGAAAACCGCAATCACGGAAAACTAACCAATCTGGTCACAAGGAACAGAGCCTTGTTTAACCGAATGAAACTATGAGCCATGCTGTGTAGGGCCACCCAAGATGGACAGGTTGTGGTTGAGAGTTCTGACAAAATGTGTTCCATTGGAGAAGGGCATGCAAACCACTTTAGTATCCTTGTCTTGAGAACCAAAGAAGAGTATGAAAAGGAAAAAATATAGGACACCAAAAGATGAACTCCCCAGGTCGGTAGGTGTCCAATATGCTACTGGAGATCAGTGGAGAAATAACTGCAGGAACAATGAAGAGTCGGAGTGAAAGCAAAAACAACACGCAGTTGTGGATGTGACTGCTGATGGAAGTAAAGTCTGATGCTGTAAAGAACAGGATTGCATAGGAACCTGGAATGTTAGGTCCATGAATCAAGGCAAATTGGAAATGGCCAAACGGGAGATCACGAGTGAACATTGACATTTTAGGAATCAGCAAACAAAAATGGACTGAAATAGGTGAATTTAACTCAGATGACCATTATATCTACTACTGTGGGCATGAATCCCTTAGAAGAAAAGCTTTAGCCATCATAGTTAACAAAAGTCTAAAATGCTGTGCTTGGATGCAATCTCAAAAATGACAGGATGATCTCTGTTCATTTCCAAGGCAAATCATTCAATACCACACTAATCCAAGTCTATGCCCCAGCCAGTAATGCTGAAGAAGCTAAGATTCAATGGTTCTATGAAGATTTACAGGACTTTCTAGAATGAACACAAACAAAAAAGTCATTTTCATTATAGGGGACTAGAATGCAAAAGTAGGAAGTCAAGAAACATTTGGAATAACAGATAAATTTGGCCATGGAGTACAGAATGAAGCAGGGCAAAGCTAATAGAGTTTTGCCAAGAGAATGTGCTGGTCATAGCAAATGCCCTCTTCCAACAACACAAGAGAAGGCTCTACACATGGACATCACCAGATGGTCAACACCGAAATCAGTCAAAGATGATTTCTTTTCAGTCAAAGATGGAGAAGCAGTATACACTCAGCAAAAATAAGACTGGGAACTGACTGTGGCTCAGATCATGAACTCCTTATCGCTAAATTGAGAGTTAAATTGAAAAAAGTAGGGAAAACCACTAGACCATTCCGTTATGACCTAAATCAAATCCTTTTCAATTATAAACTGGCAGTGACAAACAGATTCATGGGATTAGACCTGATAGAGGGCCTGAAGAACTATGAACAGAGTTTTGTGACATTGTACAGGAGGCAGTGATCAAGACCATCCCCAAGAAAAAGAAGCAAAAAGGCAAAATGTTTGTCTGAGGATGCCTCACAAGTATTTGTGAAAAGGAAAGAAGTGAAAGGCAAAGGAGAAAAAGAAAGATTTGAATGTAGAGCTCCAAAAAATAGCAAGAAGAAATAAGAAAACCTTCCTCAATGATCAGTTCAAAGAAATAGAGGAAAATGGTAGAACAGGAAAGACTAGAGATCTCTTCAAGAAAATTAGAGATACCAAGGGAAAATTTCATGCAAAGATTGGCACAATAAAGCACAGAAATGGCATGGACCTAACAGAAGCAGAAGATATTAAGAAGAGGTGGCAAAAATATACAGAATGCAAAAATGGTCTTCACAACCCAGATAATTATGATGGTATGATCACTCACCTAGAGACAGACATCCTGGAATGTCAAGTCAAATGGGCCTTAGGAAGCATCACTATGAACAAAATTAGTGGAAGTGATGGAATTCCAGTTGAGCTGTTTCAAATCCTAAAGGGTGATGCTGTGAAAGTGCTACATTCAATATGCCAGAAAATTTAGAAGACACAGCAGTAGCCTCAGGACTGGAAAAGGTCAGTTTTCATTCCAATCCCAAAGAAAGGTAATATCAAAAAATGTTCAATTACTGCACAATCACACTGATCTCACATTCTAGTAAAGTAATGCTCAAAAATCTCCAAGTCAGGCTTCAACAGTATTTGAACCGTGTAGTTCCAGTTGTTCAAGCTGGATTTAGAAAGGCAGAGGAACCAGTGGTCAAATTGCCAACACTGTTTGGATCACGGAAAAAGCAAGAGAGTTCCAGAAAAAAACATCTACTTTTGATTTATTGACTATGCCAAAGCCTTTGACTGTATGGAACACAATAAACTGTGGAAAATTCTGAAAGAGATGTACTTCACTTCACTTCATACTAGTTTGCATCTGTTAATTCCAAACTCTCAATTCATTCTTTCCCCAGCACCTGACTCCTTGGCAACCACAAGCCTGTTTTCTATGTCTGTTTCTGAATAAACTTTAGTTTTGTCATCAGTGAGATAAGGCTGATAATAATCCACTACCAGAATTAAATAAAAACTCCCTGTTTTTATGGCAAATGCAATAATGGATGAAAAGTGCCTCTCAGAACCCGACATTCCAAACATGCAGCTGTGTCTTTCACTTTTTAAGAAAGCATCTCTATAAAGGTGCACAAATAGTAACTGGAAAAAAGCAAGCTAATGTCATTCATTACAAGTGTGACTTTCATTTATACGAAACTAAAATTAGTCTCATTCACTTAATGACACTTCAATTTTGAATATTTATTTCCATCATTGCTATTTTCTTAACATTTCTTTTTCTTTAATGGTTTAAGTTTATTCACGTTGATGTCATAGAAGCTAAGGAGTTACTCAGCATAAAAATCGATTTTTTTTTGGTCTCAATTGCATTTCTTTAGAAGTGAAGGTAAGGGAGTTCACAAGGAGATATTGAGTTCTTGCCACTATATCAGCATTTTTATTTTTCCATTTTCTTCCCTTTTTTAAGTTATAAAAGTGGGCAGCAATGACATTCATAAAACAGTACTGTGCTAACAGTTGTGAAAATAACCACCAGTTCAACTGATGGACAGCAGAGTGCCAATCTGGTATGTCCTGAAGTGCTGATTCATTAATTAATGCACAAAAAATTGAAGCCAGCATAAGCAAGTTGTTTGACACCTGTCTAATGGATAAGAGGAAAGGTGAACAGAAGTCAAGTACACTAATGCTCAGATCCATATATTTTTGCTCAAAAATAATGCAGCTCTTTTTTCTTTATAGCAAGAATGTTTTTTATTCCATAAAATAGGATTTCCACCTATGTTGAAGGACTTCACTTTGACTATTCAATGATGCTGCTCTATAGATAAAATGCATAGAAATAGTACAGAAATAGCCATAGCTTGTTTTCTTTGTATTGCAATTTTGACCAGAGTATATTGCTCCAGCAGGAATATCTTTTTGAATACTTAACACATCTGAAATATTTGTCACATTATCTTAAAGATAGCCACTCTGCTCCTCAAAATAATATGTTTTACTAGTTTTTGATGTTTTCAAGGGTCTTTATTGCCAGTGTTTGGCTCCTAGAGGTTCCTGTTTACAGAATAAGTGGATGGATGAGTATATCTCAAATATTTCATTGTAAGTTTGGGGTCTTTGGTTTGAACCAAAAGCCACTTAGGTATTGTCCAAAAATGTGCTGGAGAGCCTGTGGTTTCCACATGCAAACTTTCAAAATACTTCTCTCTTCTAACAAGTGATAGCATAATTCTATATCTAATCTCAGCTTCATATTTGGAATCACTTTTCCTTTATCACTTACAGCTTACTTACTAGTATTGTTACTTTTTCCTTCCTAAGGTCTCTCAAATTCACCATTAAAAAAAAAAAAATCTCTTTGCAAGCTCTTTCATGCAGATCCTATAGGCTTCTGGCGTGAATGACTATTCTTGCCCACTATAAGCAATATTACCTATCCTTATTTTTCTTTTCTCCACTGACTTAGTCCCTGAAATTTGCTTAATTCTTTGTTTTTTCAAATGTTATTGTCCAAAAATGTGCTGGAGAGCCTGTGGTTTCCACATGCAAACTTTCAAAATACTTCTCTCTTCTAACAAGTGATAGCATAATTCTATATCTAATCTCAGCTTCATATTTGGAATCACTTTTCCTTTATCACTTACAGCTTACTTACTAGTATTGTTACTTTTTCCTTCCTAAGGTCTCTCAAATTCACCATTAAAAAAAAAAAAATCTCTTTGCAAGCTCTTTCATGCAGATCCTATAGGCTTCTGGCGTGAATGACTATTCTTGCCCACTATAAGCAATATTACCTATCCTTATTTTTCTTTTCTCCACTGACTTAGTCCCTGAAATTTGCTTAATTCTTTGTTTTTTCAAATGCTCTCTTTCTTATTTGTTCTGCTCCCTTCATTGAAGAACCGCCAATGTCTCTAGACTATAACTACCTTCACATTTATTTTTTGTTTGAGTTTGTCAGCTATCAAAAAATATGGAGAGGAAAGTTTAAATATCCCCAAATTCCCAAGACATCCCTGCTACTTTGGGGTTCCATTTCCCTAGAATATCAGATGTCTCTTAAACACATCATCACACCATAGTTTACCATACGACCTGTCTTCCTTGTCAATATTGGATTGAAAACTACATTCCAACCACACTAAATTGTTTGCATTTTTTCTCATGATGACTTGTTCCTCTTGTTTTTTTCTGATTTTTTCCCCTAGAATTTTATTTTCTCACTCTACACTTAGTTCTTTGAACCCTGGTAAGTTCCATTATTAGACCTCACCACTGCCATTGTAGAGCAGTTATAAACAGTTCCATGTTTGTTTTAAGGTAACACATTTTATAACACTTACTATTTGTGATTTCCTGCCCATTTCTTGGGAATACTAGTGAATATCTCAACAGAAAGACCTGTGTTTTGCTTCTTATTGCACCCATTGTTTTGTCACAGAAACAAGCCAAAAACTCAACAAAAGTCTATACACTCTTTGAGAGTATAGACCAAATCTTTTTCTTTTTCTTTAAACACCCTAGCAACTTTATGGTGTTCAGTTCATTGGATCCAACCAGTCCATCCTAAAGGAGATCAGTCCTAGATTTTCATTGGAATGACTGATGTTGAAGTTGAAACCCCAATACTTTGGTCACCTGATGTGAAGAGCTGACTCATTTGAAAAGACTCTGATGATGGGAAAGATTGAGGGCAGGAGGAGAAGGGGATGACAGAGGATGAGACAGTTGAATGACATCAGTGACTCAGTGGACATGAGTTTAGTTGAATTCTGGGAGCTGATGATACATAGGGAGGCCTGGCGTGCTGCAGTTCATGGGGTCACAAAGAGTCGGACACGATTGAGTGACTGAACTGAACTGAACTGAATGAATGTGAACTGATTTGGTGACTGAAAATACATACATTTCCTACAGAGGTATGACCGCATAGTAATGTATAGAATCCAACTTATTTAAATTTGCATTACATTATGGGTTGAGTTTCCATTGTCACTAAACCTGTTGAGAAACATCAAACATTTCTAAGATATATTCAGTTGTGTGAATAAAATTTCCTTATTTATTATTGCTGTCATACTTGCCTCCCTAATTTAGCATTTATGTTATTTGATAAATAATGTAAGGTATGCTATTTGTATTTCTTATTACATCCTAGCTCCCTTATTTTGAAATTATTAAGTCAAGAGCACACATTTTTTAATACTTTTAAAACTATAGTAATAAAAAATTTTTCCTAAAATTGTAGAAATTGTTATACTTTAACAAACAGCATATACAACCATATTTCACCACATCTGTTGAAATACTGTCTATTAAAACAGACAGTATTATTAAAACACCTGGAACTTTTTTAGTTTAGAAATTTCCAAACATGTACCAAAGAAGAGAAAGTGGTTCAATAAATTTCCACATACCAACTTCAACAAAGACCAACTCACTTGTGGGCAATCCTATTTCATCTTTACCTCCACTCATTTATTCTGCCTCCAGGGTTACTATGAAGCAAATCCCAGACATCATATCATCTCACCTATAAATTTTAACTATGTGTTTCTAATAGCTAGAGGTTCTTTTTCTAAACAGAGTCACTATAGTATCGTCCCACCAAAGTACAATTAACAATGATTTCTTAGTGTCATTAAATATTTAGTGTTGTTTGTGTATTTATACATAGACCTATCTAATATTCTTCTCATCCACTCCAGTACTATTGCCTGGAAAATCCCATGGACAGAGGAGCCTTGTAGGCTACAGTCTATGGGGCCACAAAGAGTCGGACACGACTGAGCTACTTCACTTCACAATATATATTTTGTTGAAGAAACCAGGTTATTTGTTCTATAGGATTTCCAAAATTCAGGGTGCTAAAGGGTACATATCCATGGTACTCTTTGATATATTCCTCTGTCTCTTTTATTTTCTGTAAATAGGTAGCCAAGTTAATTAATTAAATTATTTATTTATTCATTACTTGTTAAACCTATGTAAATTTGTCTTTATATTAGCAGTTATTAATTATTCTACTAATTCCTAAAATGTATTAATTTATTAAAAGTTTCAAGTTATATTTTCTAATTTTAATATATTTTCTTTATTAGTTAGATTAATTCCTAAAGACAAACTACTTTAGTAACTTTTTCAGTTATAAGGTATAGTTCAAACAGGAAAAATTTGATTTTTACCTTTTATTTTCCAATTTTCAAAATAATCAGTGGTTTCTTTAGTACTCTCAAAATGTGTTCAATAAAAGTTGTTTTCAAAGTATCATCAGAAACTAATATATTTATACATATTTAATTTCCTGGTGGCTTAGATGGTCAGGAATTTGCCTGCAATGCAGGGGAACTGGGTTTGATCCCTGGATTGAGAAAATCCCTTAGAGAAGGAAATAGCAACCCACTCCAGTATTCTTGTTTGGAAAATCTCATGGAAGGAGGAGCCTGTAAGGCTACAGTCCCTGGGGTGGCAAAGAGTCAGACAGGACTGAGAAAATTTCACTCACTTTAATGAGTTTTAATCCAATGCCATAAAAATACTCAAATAATAGAGGCTCAAATAATCCTGTCATGGGCAGTTGGAAAGTTCATTCAGGTTGGTGTTTTCCCTTTTGATATGACTGTAGAAGTCTTCATTTTCTTATGTTTTCATTTTTTAGAAGATTCCAGACTCATCTTGTCCTTTTTTCTCCCTAAGGAATAATTTTTCACTGATTCTTTTAGTTTTCAAGATATACAAGCTTCCCCACTTCCTGAAAATTGTTGTTGTTCAGTCATTCAATTGTGTCCAACACTTTGTGATCCAATGGACTGTAGCATGCCAGGTTTCCCTGTAATTCACTATCTCCCAGAGTTTGCTCAGGCTCATGTCCATTGAGTTCCTGAAAATAGAGTGCTCCGATGAATACTTTTGTAATCCAAAATAACATAAGGCAAAGAAGAAATTACCTTAGGACACATTTTGCTGATAGATGCACAAAACACAGTGAGATACTGCACAGATGCTCACAGACAAAATTCATCACGGTTGCAGCTGATGAGATGTCCAGTGCACTTCCAGGGAGTGAGGTTGGTGGTGCCACTCTCATGCTACTCAGGTTGCAAACTGCCTCTGTAATTGCTCTCTGTGAAACAGTCCTTGAACGTTCTTTTCCCTTTTAGCCTTCTTTCCTGAAAGCAAAAATCTTCTTTTGATTTCTTTCAGTTAAAGAAAACAGGTACTTATGCAGATGTTTCATAAGAATGAAGTACTGTAAACTGAATTTTTGAAAAGTGAGGGATATTCAAACTATTTGCAAATGAAATTGCATTGTTTCTAACAATTTCAACATCACATATTTCCAGCAAAATATTACCTAGTATTGGAGACAGTGACTATTACATGGTTTCTGCCAAAATTCTTCTTGCTTTCTCATTAGATAAAACGCTGATTTATGTCTGAAAATCTTGGCCTTTTGATATTAGATTTATTTTGCTACTAGGAATAATCCTAGTATAGTGCATATTTAGACCATTTTTCTTCAACTTACTCCCCCCCCCTTCCCAAAATAAAGCAGATTTCCTCTAATAACAACAAAAACAAAATACTCATTATTGTCCAATTTGGGCTTTCCTTCTAGACTCACATATGTATTTAATTCCATTTTTATTTTGAGTCTCATAAATGTACATCTTTTAGAAAAAAAAAGTACTAGTAAACAGATATGCAGTCTTCTTTCTGAAGCATAACAAATACATTCTTGAATTTTTAGTATTTGATCTTTGTCTATTTCACCCTGCTTAATTGGGGCAGGTATTTGACAGCACTCTGTCTCTTAGTGGTCATACAACCATCTCTTCCTCTATTTGTGATTCTTCTCCTGTCAACCTAGCACCACATTATTAGTTTCATATGCATGCTTTAACTCATTATTTAAGTTACTTAGAGAATGTAACCCACTGAAAACATCAATTATTAAATACAAAGTGTTATGAACTCAGAAATCAGAGTAAAGGAAAGAAATGTATTGTGCAAAAAATGCACCCGACAGTATAACAAGATTCAATAATTTATATTTGTGACATATACAAACTATGGACTGTGTATACTGCAAATATTTGGTTGCTTGTGTTAGCTATCTTTTGTATTTATATATTCACAGAAAATTTTTAAAGTGATTCCATTTATTCATCCATTTGTTTTAAAAAGACATATGCACAAAAATAGTCATCTCATCATAACATTGTTTCTTAATATCAAAAATAGCAACCATCTATATGTCTATAAGTAAATAATTTATATAAATTATGATCTAGATAATAAATGGAATATACAGACATATTTTGCCAACATATATTTTAAAAATTTATTTTATCAAAATATAGTTGATGTATGCTAACTGCTGTCACTTCAGTCCTGTCCGACTCTGTGCGACCCCATAGATGGCAGCCCACCAGGCTTCCCCATCCCTGGGATTTGTGGGCTGCTGTCTATGGGGTTGCACAGAGTCAGATACGACTGAAGTGACTTAGCAGCAGCAGCAGCAGCTATAGAATAGAAATTTGTTTATTCATTCTCTATACAATCAACATGAATTTTTGATATGTAAAGTATTTTCAATACCTTCTTACATAATGAGCTTCAAAATATGATGTATGATATAATCTAATTTTATAAATGTATGTACATTATATTAGTTTTCTATGGATGCATGATATATCACAATTTATCAGATTAAAATAATATCTGCTTACAATAACATAGTTCTGTGGATCAGAAGTCTACCATAGGTGATATGAGTCTCTGCTTCAGGTTTTACAAATCTAAAGTCAAAGTTTAGTATAAGTGCATTTCTTTTTGAAGGTTCTATAAAACTTTTTGAAGGTTCCAAACTCATCTGTGTTATTGACAGAATTCAGTTGTTTATGGTTGTAGGACTGAGTTCTCCATTTTCTTGCTACATGGCTCCATCTTTAAGCTAAAATTAGCCAGTTGAATGCTATTCATGCTTTTCATTTCTGAATTCACCATTTTTCCTTCTTCTGCTGCTTATGTGAACTGAATTAGGCTCACCTAGATAATGTAGGATAATCTTCCTATCTTAAAGTCAACTGATTAGCATTATTAATTACATTTGCAATATACCTTTTGCGATTGAGCAACATATTTTTTCACAGGGATTAGAATTTTCTTGGGAGCCATAATTCTGCCTACCATATACATATTATCATACATAGATAAAATGGATATAATCTGACATTTATATTAGATAGGTGGTATTATAGGTGACTTTTTTTCTTTGCCTGCCTATTTTGTTTTTCAACTAAGTGAATATGTTACTTGTTTGTGACTCTTCAGGGAAAAAAATAAGAAAAAAAATGTGCAGATTATCTGTGTTTAACAGATGAAGATCTTTCAGCCCTAACTATTGTCCATGAATATAGCATTGCTAGCTTGGATCTAAATGCATGCTTTCTGACTACTTTTCTAATTTTATTCTCCAAGCATCCTGACACTGGACAAGAATTGATCTCTGAAATTTTCATGAATGTGTTGTCAAGAAATGGTGTGAAATGGGATACAATAGAATTGGTTTAATGATGTGAATGTCCAAAGCTCTAGGTTCATGTGTTTCTCTGCATAGTATAATCAGATGGGTGGCTCTATATGAAGTCAGATGTGTTCAGACTTTGTAATGAAATGCTTGGCTGGGGAGCCATAATGAAATGCCTTGTTGGGGCTATAATAAGATGCCTTGCTGGAAGCACATAATTAGATATTTGACTTGGTATATGTAATCAGAGGTGTGACTAGGAACATCATTAGTTTGGGTGTTGAGAGAGAGAAATGCCCTGTACAGCTGGACAGCAAAGCAATGCTTAGACAAGGCTTGTGAGAAATGAATGGGGACTGTGATGATGCACACGCTGAGAGAGAAATGAGACACACGGGATCATTCCATTGGAATTACAAGGGTGATGTGATCTCTTAATACTGTGTGGACATTCGTTAGGATGAGGTTGTGGGAATAGACTTACCCATGGGACACAGAGGGGTGATCAGGAATCTTGGTGCTACAATGCCACAATGCCTGGTTTCATGTCTACCAGGACAACCTCGGGCAAGCCACATAGGTTCTCCCTATCTCTGTTGTATGTCTGTAAACTTTGATGACCAAATGGGTGGGATGAGGGATGGAAGAGGATCTAAGAGTTAGAGGATACATATATACATATAGCTGATTCACCTTGTTGGACAGCAGAAATGAACACAATATTGTAAATTTACAAAAATGTTGTGAGGCAACTATACACAAATTCTTTTAAAAAAATTAATAAAGCATCAACAGCAGCAACAACAAAAACTACTTACATCATAGGGTTAATGTGAGGATTCCATGAGTCAGTCTGCGAAAGGTATTGAAAGCAGTGCCTGGCACATAGGCAAGTGTGTTCTATGTGTATTAGCTCTTGTGAAGTGTCAGAACCTATAACTGTCAGGACCTATTGGATTTAATCCTTGTTACAACTCTGCAAGGAACCAAAGGCTTAGAGGCATTCACTCACTTTCTCCAAATCACACAAGCAATGTGCTGTGTGGTAGCATATTTATGATTTGAAGAGCATGATGCCCACTGCTGGAAGAGAAGATGGAAACCTGTGAATTCGATTCTTTAAGGAGAGATGAGAAGGAAAGGATGAGTAATAGAGCTGAGTTTATAGATCTGGCGAACTGTTTGTACCTTGAGCCTCAGTTTCCTCATCTACATAATAGAGAATAACCTCTGTCTCTTAGGTGACTTCCTTGGTGGCTCAGACGGTAAAGCATCTGTCTACAATGCAGGAGACCTGGGTTCAATCCCTGGTTTGGGAAGATCCCTTGGAGAAGGAAATGGCAATCCACTCCAGTATTATTGCCTGGAAAATCCCATGGACANCTTCCTTGGTGGCTCAGACGGTAAAGCATCTGTCTACAATGCAGGAGACCTGGGTTCAATCCCTGGTTTGGGAAGATCCCTTGGAGAAGGAAATGGCAATCCACTCCAGTATTATTGCCTGGAAAATCCCATGGACAGAAGAGCCTGGTAGGCTACAGTCCATGGGGTCATAAAGAGTCGGACGTGACTGAGCAACTTCACTTTCCCTTAGGTGACTTAAAAGTTAAAAGTGAAAAATATGTTAAAGAGTTTAAAATAGTGTCTGTTACATGGTATGTTGTGGTCAGTTAAGATACTGTTTGCAGATCACTAAAACTATAATCCAAAGGGACTTAAACAACTATGGGTTGATTTGCTATCACTATTTAGAAACCTGGGTATAGACAAGTCAGGGCTGAAATCTGGACATGGCACTGATGTCTGAAAGGACTCAGGCTGTTGCTATTTTCCTGATCTGTTGTGCTTATATGAAAATCTCTCCACTGGTCACCACTGTGGGCTTCCTCACTTAAACATCACACCTGGACTTCATAAAAGAGAAAGGAAAGGGTGAAATTTGAATGGGAGAGGCTATTATTATACATGATAATCACATGCAGATTATCTTCCAAATTTTGTGCTTTGTATAAGGTTATAAATACAACTGGCAATGTTTCCCACTCCTCTCCCCGCAACCAGGTAAATGTGACATTTCTTTTACTTCTACTTTTGATAGAAGGAATTGCATTTCTTAGGTGGAAATCCAATAATGGTTACAAAACAAACCAACAAAGTAAGGTATCTCTGTGAATGTAAAGAGTTAAAACTGAATATTTCACAGGATGCATTTACAAACTCAAGGGCTCTATAGTGGCCATTAGCTGCATTTCCATGGAGCTGTTGGTGGTTCCATTCCTTCCTTTATTTCTCTAAACTTGAAAAGGAAATTTATTCACAGTACAAACTATCAGTCTAAAAAGGATCTTCACCTCAGACTGGGCACTACAGTGAATTTTTCTTTTGATGATGAAAAGATGAGGGTGCATAATGTATTATTTAGGTTAGTTTAAGGTATACTGTAGTAAAATAAAACCTCAAGATTTTAGTGAGTTTACAAAATCAAAGAATTATTCCTATTATGCAGAATGTTCTAGGAGGGTTGGTAAGGGGGGCTCTGCTCACCAAAAGCTCTTAGAGATACAGAAGGACAAAGGTAACACCATTTGATTTCATTATTTTCTTAATACAATGGTCATGATATATTATAAGTTTACAGAGAAGGTTGGAGAGTTGAGCACAGACTACTAAATACTTTACTCTGAAAATGACATACATTATTTTTGTCTTCTTTCTTTATTCAAAACTAGTGACATAAGTATGCATCGAGAAATAAGAAATAATCAGTTATCGATGAAATTGGTTAGATCCATCCCAGTTATTATTCTGCTTCATTCTTACCAAACTCTTAAAGCAAAAAACAATTTATGCTTTACTTATTCACTTTCTTACTTCCTACTCACTCTGCCTTTCCTGAGAAAGCCCTAATATAAAGTTTATTTAAGGCTTATATATCTCTATCCTTTTGTCTTTAAAACCTACAGAACATTTCTAAAAGGATAACCTTGCTGAACACTTACTCCTTCTAAAATCCTATTCAATAGATATTGTTTATTTCAGTGCTTCTCTAAGCTCCTTAACATGACCTGGTTCCAGACTAATTCTCACCTCATTTCATTATTATCCTACCACAATTTATTCTGCTTTATTCTTCTTTGCTTCCCCTTCACCCTTCCCAGTGCCTGCTATCCATTTTCCTCCATCCCTCCTTTTCTTCTTTCCTTTTTTAAAATCCTTTTTTCTTTATTCCCCCTTTTTGATTTACTTTTTGCAATTGTATGGTCATGACTTTGCTCATTTTTTTCTTATTTTTATTGGAGGGATCACAATTTTCATATTTATTTAGAAATTTTAGAGTTCATAGAAAAGTGTTAATGCTAAATAAGGCAGTTTCTGTATTGCAACTTGTTTTCTAATATTTAACTAATTGAATTCTTTTTATAGTATTTTATACATTTTAAGTGAAAAATTCAATAATATTAATTCACATTATTGTGCAACCTTCACTGGCATACATCTTCAGAAAGTTTTGCATCTTTCCAAACTGAAACTTTAAAAAGTAATTTAAAAAAATTAAAAACAACTCTCCATTTCCTGCTACCCCAAGAAGCCCCTGGGAATCACCATTATATTTTCTATATTTTCTATTAGGTTCATCACAAGTAAAATCACACACTGTTTTTCCTTTTCTGACTGACTTCACTTAACATAATGTATTCAGGATTTATCCATGATGTAGCATGTGCTAGAATTTCCTTTCATTTTAAGGCTGAATAATATTTGATTGCAAATATTTATCACATTGTGTTTATTCATTCATCTATTGATAGGCATTTGGGTTGCTTCAATTTTTTGAATGTTGTGGACAGTGTCGCCATGAATTTAAGTGTATATTTATCTGCTCAAACCTTCTTTCAAATATTTTGAATATATAAGCAAAAGTGAAATTTCTCATAAGTCTATTGATATTTATGGCAATTGAATGTTTACCTGTTTGAATAACCAATATCCTGTTGTTCCTGCACCATTTTACATTTCTTCCAGCAATGAATAAGCATTCTAATTTCTCTACCTCCTTACCCAAACTTGTCACATTGTTTTGATATTACTTTATCTCATTGTGATTTTGATTTGTACTTTGCAAAGAATTGATGCTTTTGAACTGTGGTGCTGGAGAAGACTCTTGCAAGTCCCTTGGACTGCAAGGAGATCCAATCAGTCCATCCTAAAGGAGACCAGTCCTGGGTGTTCATTGGAAGGTTCATTGATGCTGAGGCTGAAACTCCAATACTTTGGCCACCTCATGTGAAGAGTTGACTCAGTGGAAAAGACCCTGATGCTGGTAGGTATTGGGGGCAGGAGGAGAAGGGGATAACAGAGGATAAGATGACTGGATGGTATCACTGACTCAATGCACATGAGTTTGGCTGAAGTCCGGGAGTTGGTGATGGACAGGGAGGCCTGGGGTGCTGCGATTCATGGGATCACAAAGAGTCAGACACGACTGAGCAACTGAACTGAACTGAACTGAACTCAATGGTTATTGATATTGAGCATTTAAGCATATGCTTATTGGTCATTTCCGTATCTTCTTAGACATATGTCTACTCAAGTTTTGGCCTACTTTTTAATTGTATATTTTGTTTTTCAGTTGTAATTCCTTATATATTCTAGATTTAATCTCTAATCAAATATATAATTTGTAAGTGTATCTCTCATTTCATGGGTTGATCTTTCAATGTATTGACAGTGCCCTTTAATGTACAAAAGATTTCAGTCCTATTGTGTTCCAACTTATCTATTTGTTTTGTTGCCTGTACTTTGAAATCATGTTAAAAGCTTGGAAAATAATTGTTTTTTCCTTATATTTTTGTAAGAATTTACAGTGTTGAAATGACTAACTTTTTATCCTATTGAATAGTCCTGTATTGGTTCATTTGACCATATATTCAAGGTTTTAATTCTGGGTTATGAAATTCAGACTTAAAAATAAGAAAATAGGGAAAACCACTAGATCATTCAGGCATGAACTAAATCAAATCTCTTACAATTATACAATGGAAATGACAAATAGATTCAGGGGATTAGATCTGATAGACAGCATGTCTGAAGAGCTATGGACAGTGTGGTTCATGACATTGTACAGGAAGCAGTGATCAAGAACATCCTCAAGAAAAAAAATTCAAAAAGGGAAAATGGTTGTCTAAGGAGGCCTTATAAATAGCTGAGAAAAGAAAAGACGTGAAAGGCAAAGGAGAAAAAGAAAGATATACCCATTCGAAAGCAGAGTTCCAAAGACTAGCAAGGAGAGATAAGAAAGCCTTCCTCAATGATCAATGCAAAGAAATAGATGGAAACAATTGAATGGGAAGACTAGAGATCTCTTCAAGAAAATTAGAGGTACCAAGGGAAATTTTCATGCAAAGATAAGCACAATAAAGGGCAGCAATGGTATGGACCTAACAGAAGCAGAAGAGATTAAAAAGAGATGGCAAGCATACACAGAATTATATAAAAAATATCTTCATGACCAAGATAACTGCAATGGTGTGATCACTCACCTGGAGCCAGACATTCTGGAATGCAAAGTCAAGTGGACCTTAGGAAGCATCAGTATGGACAAAGCTAATGGAGGTGATGGAATTCCAGTTGAGCTATTTCGAATCTTAAAAGATGATGCTGGGACAGTGCTGCACTCAACATACCAGCAAATTTGGAAAACTCAGCAGTGGCCACAGGACTGGAAAAAGTCAGTTTTCATTCCAATTCCAAAGAAAGACAATGTCAAAGAATGCTCAAACTACCCAACAATTGCACTGTTCTCACACACCAGCAAAGTAATGCTCAAAATTCTCCAAGACAGGCTTCAACAGTACATGAACCCTGAACTGTCAGATGTTCAAACTATATTTAGAAAAGGCAGAGGAACCAGAGATCAAATTACAGGTTGGATCATCGAAAAAGCAAGAGAGTTCAGGAAAAATGTCTACTTCTGCTTTATTGACTATGTCAAAGCTTTTGATTATGTGGATCACAACAAATTGTGGGAAAATCTTCAATAGATGGGAATACCAGACCACCTGACCTGCCTCCTGAGAAATCTGTATGCCAGTCAAGAAGCAAGAGTTAGAACTAAAAATGGAACAACAGACTGGTTCCAAGTTGGGAAAGGAGGACATTGGGCCATACATTGTTATCCTACTTATTTAACTTATATGCAGAGTAGATCATGAGAAATGCTGGGCTGGATGAAGTACAAGCTGGATTCAATATTGCTGGAAGGAATAGCAATAACCTCAGATATCCAGATGACATCACCCTTTTGGCAGAAAGTGAAGAACGATTAAAGAGCCTCTTGATGAAAGTTAAAGAAGAGAGTGGAAAAAGTTGGCTTAAAACTCAATATTCAGAAAACTAAGAACATGGGATTAGGTCCTCTCACTTCATGGGCAAATAGATAGGGAGACAATGGAAACAGTGACAGACTTAATATTTTGGGGCTCCAAAATCACTGCAGATAGTGACTGCAGCCATGAAATTAAAAAGCGCTTGCTCCTGGGAAGAAAAGGTCTAGGTTGGTAACCAACCTAGACAGCATATTAAAAAGCAGAGACATTATTTTGCCAACAAAGATTCATCTAGTCAAAGCTATTGTTCTTCCAGTAGTCATTATGGATGTGAGAGATGAATTATAAAGAAAGCTAAGCACTGACGAATTGATACTTTTGACTGTAGTGTTGAAGAAGACTCTTGAGAGTCCCTTGGACTCCAAGGAGATCCAATTAGTCCATCTTAAAGGAAATCAGTCCTGAAAACTCATTGGAAGGACTGATGTTGAAGCTGAAACTCCAATATTTTGGCCACCTGATGCAAAGAACTGACTCANTGTAGTGTTGAAGAAGACTCTTGAGAGTCCCTTGGACTCCAAGGAGATCCAATTAGTCCATCTTAAAGGAAATCAGTCCTGAAAACTCATTGGAAGGACTGATGTTGAAGCTGAAACTCCAATATTTTGGCCACCTGATGCAAAGAACTGACTCACTGGAAATACTCTGATGCTGGTAAAGATTGAAGGCAGGTGGAGAAAGGGACAACACAGGATGATATGGTTGGATGGCATCACCGATTCGATGGATATTAGTTTGAGTAAGCTCCAGGACATGAGTTAGAGTGAACTCCAAGAGTTAGTGATGGATAGGGAGGCCTGGAGTGCTGCAATTTATGAGGTCGCAAAGAGTCAGACACGACTGAGCAACTGAACTGAACTGACTGAAGCTCTAGGAGTTGGTAATAGACAGGGAATCCTTGGATGCTGCAGTCCATATGGTTGCAAAGAGTCAGACAAGACTGAGGGCCTGAACTGAACTGAACCTTATTCCACTGGTCTGTATGTTTGTCTTGATGTCAGTACCAGACAGTTTTGATTATTACTGCTTTGTAGCAAGAATTTAAATAAGAAAGTGTGAGACATCTTACTTTGTTGTTCTTTTTTATTATTATTTTGATGACTCAGGGTTCATTGAAATTCCATATAAATTTAAGGATTGAAATTTTCTACTCTGACAAAAAAGATTAGTGTTTTTTAATAGCAGTTATATTAAATCTATAGACCACATTGCCTTTCATTAGCAATATTAAATCTTCCAGTTCATGAATACAGATGTCTTCTTATTCATTTGTGTCTTCTTTAATTTCATTCAGGAACTTTTTTTTTTTTTAGTTTTCAATGTACAAATCTTCCAATTTATTAGTTTATTCTTAATAATTATTTTTTATTTGATTATATTAAAAATTAAATTGTATTCTTAATTTCCTTACAGGTTAATTATTGGTATATAGAAACAAACATTTCTCTGTGTTAAAACTGTATCCCCAAACTTGACTAAATTGGTTTATCAGTTCTAATATTTGTAGAATCACTAGATTTTCTACATTTAGGATTGTGTGTGTGTGTGTGTGTGTGTGTGTGTGTGNTCTTAATTTCCTTACAGGTTAATTATTGGTATATAGAAACAAACATTTCTCTGTGTTAAAACTGTATCCCCAAACTTGACTAAATTGGTTTATCAGTTCTAATATTTGTAGAATCACTAGATTTTCTACATTTAGGATTGTGTGTGTGTGTGTGTGTGTGTGTGTGTGTGTGCTCATTCACTCAGTCATGACCTAATCTTTGTGACTCTGGGACTTTGGTTCACCAGGCTCCCCTGGTGGGTATTTTCTAAGCAAGAATGCTGGAGTAGGTTGCCATTTCCTGCTCCAGGAGATCTTCCCCACTTAGAGATTGAACCCACATCTCATGTCTCTTGCACTGGTAAAATTCTTTACCATTGTGAATTGTTTATTATAAACTTTCCTCGAAAACCGGTTGCTTTTACCAACATGGGCCAGGAAAGTACCACCCATGAATCTCAAAATATAAGATCATGTTGTTTGTGAATATCAATGATTTTACTTTTTTTCATTTCAATTTGGATGCGTTCCTGCCCTTACCTAACTATTCTGACTTGCTCTATTTTGAATAAAAGTGATAAAAACAATATCCTTGTCTGGCTCCTGATCTTAGGGGAAAAACTTTGTTTTTCACCACTCAGTATGATTCTCTCTGTGGGTTTTTCATATATAGGCTGTTGTATGTTGAGGTGCTTTTTGTATTCCTAGTTTATTAAGTGGTTACATCGTGAAAGGATGTTGCATTTTTTTTTCAAACTCTTTTCCTGCATCAATGGAATATGTGTGCTTTTCCTTCATTCTGTTAATATGTTACAATGATTGATTTTCAACTGTGGAATTATCCTTGAATTTCAGGCATAATTCCCATATAGTCATGGTATATAATCATTTAATGTTGTTGAATTACTGAATTTGGTTTACTGCTTCGGTTTCATTGAGGAGTTTTACATCAATATTCTTAAAGAATGTTGGTCTAAATTTTCTTACTGAGCAGTGTCTTTGTTCACCTTTGGTACTGAGATAATGCTGGCTTCAGAATGAGTTTGGAAGTATTCTTTCCTCTTCAACATTTTGGGAGATACTGAAAAGGACTGACACTAAGTCTATTAAATGTTTGATTGAATTCACCCATAAAGCAATCTTGTCCTGGGATTTTCTTTTGGGGGAGATATTTTGAGTCTTGATTCAATCTCCTTAATAGTTGCATTTCTATTCAAGTTTTCTCTTTATTCATGATTCAGGGTTGTTAAGTTGCATGATTCTAGTAATTTGATCATCTCATTAGTGCTATGAAGTGGAAGAGCTTTAGTAGGACATGTTCTGAGCATTCAAACCAACCCAGTGTGAAGGCTTAAGGTCTTATCAGAATTTTGGAGAGCAGGCACTGCATGTGTTTGTGTGCACATGCAGGCACACACTTGTGCATTTTGTTTTCTGTTTCACCCTGTTATTGTTCAGTCACCTAGCCACATCTGATTCTTCGCAACCCCATGGACTGCAGCACACCAGGCTACTCTGTCCCTCACCATCTCCCTGACTCACCCTACACACAGCTTTTTGTTTTAATGTCTTATTTTCACTGAGACTCTCATTTCTGCTTCTTCTCTGGGCCTTCAATGTGCTATTGTGTTCTAATCAGTAGCCACTTGACCCAGGCAGGAGCAGGTCTCTAGCTTACTCATAGGGTCCATTAACCTTACCTGCTGCTTCTCATGATTTTTACAAGTCTGAGATATAAGTGGTGCTGGTTTTTGCTCCTTCTGTCAAACTAAGACACATCATGCTGGATAAGCTGTGGACAAAGCAGTTGAAAAAATAAAGGAATTTACTGTTTGAATTTTTTTCTTGGTTGGTTTTTCACTTGATTGCTGAAGTAGTTGACTGATTTCCAGAATTTCAATAAAGTTGTTTTAGCCAGTATATAATTGTATATTTAATGTTTCCACTGGGGAATGAGAGAGTGGAGTTTTCTAGTCTGCCATCTTCCTGGTTTCACTTCCAAATTAATTCTATTTTAAAAACTATTTATTTATTATTTGGCTACCTAGGGTATTAGTTGCAGCACATGGTAGCTTCTTTGCAGCATGTCAGCTATTTCATTTCAGTGCATGGCTTTAGTGGTCCTGTGTCATGTGCGATAGTAGTTCACTGGCCATGGGGCCATGGATCAAACCATCATACCCTGCATAGGAAGGTGGATCCTTAACCACTGGAACACCAAGGTAGTCCCCCAAATCAATTCTTCTAATAAGACTGTAACATAGGTATTATACCTAAAGCTCATTTTCTTTTTCTTCTTCACGGACTATAAAACCACAGAATAGAGAGACTGAGTAACTTTGCCAAGGTCACAGAGGGAGTAACCAGGAGACAGAGATTTTAAAATATGTCCCATAAATTCAAGAATTTATTGGACTTGGTTTCATTCTAAGATAGAGAAGGAACATTTATGTCCCCATTCTACAATAGAGATACTATATTATAAGATAATATATTATTCTAAGATCCAGAAGCAGGCTTGATGTCCCCATTCTGTTTTCTAATCTTTTATTTTGACCCTAAGTTTAGGCACCTCAGAGGCAGTGATTCTCTGATATTTAAATTCAATTGCTATACCATAGCTAAGCAGGAGAAATCAAAATGAATCCAGAAAGGGGGGAAAAAGGACTGCATCACTGATATAAATAACACAAAAAAGGAAAACTAACTTTACCCTTCAGGTGTGCAGAGCATCTGTGAATAATGGCTTCTTATTTTAGTTATTCTTTCACTAAATGTTTTTAAATCCACCGAGAAGAAAGGGTCACCAGAAGGATGATTTAGTGGAAATCTGAAAACAATAGTTTTAGAAGAGTGTTTGATTTCAATATATATCTTTTGCCCTCTGGGAACCTCTCTCTTCCTTAGCATTGAGACCACGTTTTGCAAGCAGTTGGCAGGAGGCAAAGGTCTGCATCAAGGGACTACAAATAAGACAATTACTGGAATTCAGAAAAGTAGAAAGACTTTCTCCACACAAAGGAGTGAATATCAAACAGAAGTTTTAACTCACACTATAAATGAAATGCATCTGTCTATTTCATTCCAGCTTATATCTAAATGCCTTTGGTGGGAAGTCTACTCTCAGAGTAATCAAATGCTATCTTTTTCATATTCATTTAAAAAGTAAAAGGTTGCCTGACATGTGATAGGACCTGTAACAGTGGTTTAGATGTCTGGTATTATAATCAGTTAATACTGCATTGATAATCATTATCAATAGTTGTATGAATCATTCCCACACATTTATGAATGCCACAAAATTCAGCAAATTTTTAACAAACTTCTGCCAATAGAATGGATAAAAATATTTTAGTTTGTTGGCACAATGTGATGAATAAGATATCTTTAGTTCAAGGATCATAATAAGCAAGACTGGAAGGAAAACAAATAGATGAAGTATGACTTAATTCATTAATTCAGGACATGTATGCAGAGTGTTTTCGGTTTCTACACAAGGATACATGTTAATGTTAAAAACAGAAGTTGAATAATGCATTGCTCCTGCCCTTAGGATCTACAGAGAGGTACAAAAGACTAAAACATGGAAGTAGATTAATAATCACAGTGTGTTGTGGCCCATGTTAAGACAGGAGTGCCTAACAAAGGATATGGGAGAATTAAGGATCTATTTGCAGGAGGACTGAGTAACCTTTTGGAAAACTCAAATCATATTTACTGTTGCAATTCAGTTATGGTTGAATATAAGCTAATGAGATAAACAAAGTCTGGATGCTGGCTTTAACAAGAGAGCTCAAATTACAAGAAAGAGGCAGCTGCTAAAAGAAGGATCAATAACAAAGTTAATCTTTGGAATAATGCACAGTAATAGTAAGAGTCTTGTCAGGAGGCCTGCGAGTTCTGCAATGTGGTAGCGGTTACTTGCTCTGCCCAGCTCTCTGGATATGTATATGGGGAAAGGGATGTCTATAAAAATTTAGAGCTCTTACACTGATAATTCTTCAAATGGAATATTAACAGAATTTGAGAGGGAGAGAGTCTTTCTCCAGTTTCTGTTTTAAACCTCAGTGCTCACTTTGTGGAACAACATACCACGATGGGGCTCAGAATTTATCTGTGTCAAGGGAGCCTAAGGAGGTGCCAGCGTCCCAGAAGTGAACACAAACATAGTTTGTTGCACCCAGCAGGGCAAGAAAGACAATGAGCGCATCTGAGGAACTTCAGAAGGTGTGGTACAGCCAGGGTATCAGCAGTAGCTGCCCTCAAGCTGACAAGTGCAGCTGGCAGCAGACTGCAGTAACAGTGGAGCTCTGTGGAGGAGGGACAGCAGTAAATGAGAAATACCATGCTCCAGGGCACTGCAGCAAGTATGCCTGTAAGGAAAACTCTGTTAGTGCACCTGTGGAAGAAACCCAAAAATGCCACCCAGGAAGGTGACTCTGCAGTTACATGGCCCTACTTGAACAAGAGAGGATATAAGTCATGAAGACATAGGTTGCAGTTGTTAATGAGCCCCAACATCTCTATCCATCTCAGAAGGTACAGTAAATTTAGGCAATACATACACACAGAAAGTGTCTAATGTAAGTTATAATGCATAGGAATTGTTTCCTTTTTTGAAATACTGTTTTATTAAGCTATAATTCATTTACCACACAATTCACCCACTTCAGGTTTTTAGTATGTACTCAGAGTTCCCTTATTGTATGGATGATATTAAAATGTTTTCTGCAAGCCTATGGTTTGTCTTTTTGAATTCTTAATAGTATTGCTTACAGTACAACATTTCTTTATTTTAATTAATTCAATTTATTCCAATTAATTCATTTTTTATTTTGTTGTTTTTGATTTTGGTGTCCTATCAGAATAAATAAAGCCCAAACCAATGTTGTAAAAATGTACTTATATTTTTTTAAGATTTGTATTATTTTAGCTTTTATATTTTGGTCTCTGATTTATTTTGAGTCAATTTTTCTTCATGAATTGAAGAAAGAGACCAACTTAATTCTTTTGCATTTGGGTATCCAGGTGGCCCAAAACCATTTGCTGTGAAGAATACTCATATTCCAAGTGAATGGCATAAGCATGATTGTCAAAAATCAGTTGACCATTAATGAATTGCTTTGCTTCTGGTTTTTATATTCTATTCCCTTGATCAATATGCCTATTTACATGCTAGTACCATAGTATTTGGGCTTTCCTGGTGGCTCAGACAGTAAAGTATCCACCTGCAATGCAGGAGACCTGGATTCAATCCTTGGGTCTGGAAGATCCCCTGGAGAAGGATATGGTTATCCAGTCCAGTACTCTTGCCTGGAGAATTCTATGGACACAGGAGCCTGGTGGGCTACAGTACATGGGGTTGCAAAAAATTGGACATGACTGAGCAACAAACATACACACACACACCATAGTATTTTGAATACTGCAACTTTCTAGGTGGTTTTGAAATAAGAAATATAATACAGTAGAATATGATTTAGCCTTAAAGAAGGAAATTTTGCATTTGTGACATGGATCGACTTGGATAACATATAATGAAATAAGGCAGAGAGAGAAAACAAATATTACATGTTTCACTTATATGTGAAATATGTATATTTTTTAAAAGTCAAAATCATAGAAACAGAGAGTAGATTGACGGTTGCCAAGGGCTTACGTGCTGGGAGAAATGAGGAGAGCTTGGAAAAAAGGTGCAGCCTTCAGGGATATTGTGAATACGTTCTGAGGATCTAATACATAACATAATGAATATAGTTAATAATTCTGTATCATGCAATCGAAACTTGCTAAAAGAGTAGATATTAAGTATTCTCACAGAAAAGAAATAGAAATGAATAAAGGAAAGAAAAGAGGACAAGAGTAACTCTGAGATGATAGGTATGCTGATTAAATGTTTGTAAGAATCCTTTCACAATAAGCAGGTATATCAAATCATCACATTGTGCTTTTAGAATATATTGCAACTTTGTCAATTATGCCTTGATAAAGCAGGGTAAAAAAGAAATTAGTTATTGTGAATCTTCCAACCCTGGTTTTCCCTTTCATGATTATATTGGCTCTTATGCATCTTTGAATTTCCACATGAGTTTTAAGGTCAGTTTGAAAATTTATGCAAAGGAGGAAGCTGGGATTTTGATAAGGACTATGTTGAACCTTTTAATCAACTTAAGGAGCATTGCCATGTTCAGAATATTTAGGGAACCACAGTATTCATGGCCACATTTCTCTGAAATAATGAAGGACTCAAAGACATACCTGAGGAGAAGGTGAGAGATACAAGTGGCCTGTCCTCACTAGGTGAAGCTATCATCTTAGAAAGGCAGCAGATCTGAATGGGAACCTCATGTTCTTGGCCAAACTCATTCAGTGCAGAGCTCCTTTTATACTGAGCTGACAGGAAATAGAAGTCGTCACAACACAGACTCACTGTTCTCTTACTGAGATTTAATATATTTTCTTAAAAATATGCTTTTCCATTTTCTGCATGCCCTTAGGAAAATTTCCAGACACTGAATAGTTGTTTTGTCTTGTTTGTTAGTTTTTTAAAGTACTTTTCAGCAGTTCAATGATTGTTTCATTAGCAAAAGCATAAAACAAGCTCCTCACACACTGTCCCTTCATATGGTTTCTTAACATCTTCTTTCTTTCCTGATTTCTCCCATAAGAAGTCATTATTGGCATTGCTCTGCTGTTGTGAACCCACAAATGAAATATGGTCTCCTCTGATCTTCCAGGCAAAATTATGTTCCCCCCTGCACATTTTTAGAGCAAATAATTGTTCTTGTACTTAATCACTTAATAATATTTCAGTAATTTTCTTAGTTATACAGATGATACTAAAGGCAGAAAGGGAAGAAAAACTAAAGGCAGAAAGTGAAGAGGAAATAAAGAGCCTCTTGATGAAGGTCAAAGAGGAGAGTGAGAAAGTTTCTTAAAGAAACTAAGATCATGGCATCTAGCCCCATCACTTCAAGGACAATAGAAGGGGAAAAAGTGGACGCAGTGACAGATTTTATTTTCTTGGGCTCCAAAATTACTACTGACGGTAATTGCAGCCATGAAATTAAAAGACACTTCCTCCTTGGAAGCAAAGTTATGACAAACCTAGACAGCATCTTAAAAAGTAAAGACATAACTTTGGCCACAAAGGTCCATATAGTCAAAGCTATGGTGCTTCCAATAATCACGCACTAATGTGAGAGTTGTACCATAAGAAGGCTGAGTGCTGAACAACTGATGCTCTTGAATTTTGGTGTTGGAGAAGACTCTTGAGAGTCCCTTGGACTGCAAGGAGATCCATCCAGTCAATTCTAAAGAAAATCAGTCCTGAATATTCATTGGAAAGACTGATGCTGGAGCTGAAAGTCCATTGGAGAAGACTCTTGAGAGTCCCTTGGACTGCAAGGAGATCCAACCAGTCCGTCCTAAAGGAAATCAACTCTAAATATTCATTGGAAGGAGTTTGCTAAAACTGAAGCTCCAATACTTTGGCCACCTGATGCAAAGAGCTAACTTATTGAAAAAGACCTAGATGCTAGAAAAGACTGAAGCAAAAGGAGAGGTAGGTGACAAAGGATGAGATGGGTACACAGCATCCTGGATTCAATGGATATGAGTTTGAGCAAACTCTAGAATATAGTGGAACAGAGGAGCTTGGCCTGCTGCAGTCTGCAGTGTCGCATAGAGTTAGACACAACTTAGCTACTAACCAAAAATTTTCTTAGAACCTCAAAGCCATGTCTGTGTCAAATTTTTTTCATGATATAGGTACCCAGTATAGGTCTGGCACAGAGTTGCTGTTCTTGAAGTATTTATTTGAATAAACAAATGAATCCATGTATGCAAGAAGATAAGATAATTGATACTGGAACATAATTAGACTCTAAAATTGATAATATGCATAATGAGGACAATATAACACAGCATATTTCTCCCCTAAATACACTCATTGACCCCTCTTCCTCTCTGTGCAAATATAAATGGTAAATCGCAAATGAAATTCCTTCTTCCAAAGTAACTTGGAGTTATATCAGGTTGCTGACTAAAGTCTGTTTAATGGTAAAGTGTTTCACAATACAGGGAATGAAGCCAGGGAGACTTTTCAGTAAATGGACAATTTACTGTTAGAGGAGAATTAGAATCAACAAATTTTTTAACCTGAAAAGTTAGAAAATATTATTACTATTTTCTTCCAGTGCACTTTATAATTGCCATGAACTTGCTCTGGTAAAGTGTTTCACAATACAGGGAATGAAGCCAGGGAGACTTTTCAGTAAATGGACAATTTACTGTTAGAGGAGAATTAGAATCAACAAATTTTTTAACCTGAAAAGTTAGAAAATATTATTACTATTTTCTTCCAGTGCACTTTATAATTGCCATGAACTTGCTCTAATGTGCACTTGAGTTTATTAAATCATGACTATAACACTACTGTCTACATCCTTATTATTGTAATTATCACACAGAACTGTAATTACTACATTTATTATGCATTTATTTTCATCATTAACTGGAATTCTTTGAGAGTCATCACAAAGTATTGAATATCTGTATCCCCCAAATGCATAGCACATAATCAGTGTTCAGTAAATGTTTGTTGAATACATTTCACATGTCATCTTATTCTGTAATGATATGTTTTCATGTCAACTCTCTCAAACTCCTCAAAGATACTCTTTTATCTTCATGAAAATATTCTCACATTGAATAATTGAGTTATAAGGTCAATAAATAAATGAGAGATTTAATGATCAGATAAATATACTGAAAACTGTTTTATATTTCACAGCCTTTGCTCCATAAATGGTTATATTGATATGCATGTCCAAATCTCAATAACTCCAAACTGCCTCTTGCTCAATTACATGGTTTAATTTTTTATGACACTTCCAACCCAAATATTTGCAGGAGAAATCTCCAATGTATACTTTCAGCATTTGGTAATTTGATGATATTTGTTATTTCATGGTGAAGCTTCTCTGTGGGTTTTCTTTGCCCCTTTTATTCTAAGTCCTCTGTCAGATCTGCCCACATCCTTCAGATACAATTACCATAATCCACAGGAAAATTTGACTCACTTATTTATTTGTTCAGTTGCTTAGCATTCAAATCTTCAAATGGAAAGCTTTGAGGAAACCTACCCATAAGAGTGAAGTCTTCATGNCTAAGTCCTCTGTCAGATCTGCCCACATCCTTCAGATACAATTACCATAATCCACAGGAAAATTTGACTCACTTATTTATTTGTTCAGTTGCTTAGCATTCAAATCTTCAAATGGAAAGCTTTGAGGAAACCTACCCATAAGAGTGAAGTCTTCATGGGAGACAGGTTTTTGCCTTGACCACCAGGAAGCTCTGGATACCAGGTCTTCTCTCTCTTCTGCCTATAAAGGAAAAAGACAAGGCTCTCTTTATTGGCTTTTACCAGCTGTATAGTCACACAGAAATGTTAAATCTGCTGTAAGTGAGGTTGTGGTTGATTAGAATCCATTCAGTAACTCATTGTGGGATCGCTGTGCAGAGTATTGTCTCTGTGTGTGTGTGTGTGTGTGTGTGTGTGTGCTTAGTCACTTGTCCATGTCCAGTTCTTTGTGACTCTATGGATTGTAGTCCGCTAGACTCCTCTGTCCATGGAATTCTCCAGGCAATAATACTGGAGTGGGGAGCCATTATCTTCTCCAGTGGATCTTCCTGACTCAGGGACTGAAGCTGGATTTCCTGCAATGCAGGCAGATTCTTAACCATTTAAGTCACCAGAGAAGCCAGAATATTGTCTAGATGATATTTAATAAAAGCTGGATATTGTGTTACATTTTAAAAAAATTATCCTAGTTCTCCATGGTGTTTGCCTGCAACCTAAGCTGATTGTCAAGATTCTCTTCAATGTTCTCAGCTATGTTGCTTCCAGGAAATTGCTGGGAGAAATATCAATAACCTCAGATATGCAAATGACACCACCTTTATGATAGAATGCAAAGAGGAACTTAAGAGAATCTTGATGAAAGTGAAAGAGGAATGAAAAAGTTGCATTACAACTCAACATTCAAAAAACTCAGATCATGGCATTCAGTCTCATCACTGTATGACAAATACATGTGAAAACAATGGAAACAGGGAGAGACTTTATTTTTTTGTGCTCCAAATACACTGCAGATGGTGACTGCAGCCATGAAATTAAAAGATGTTTGCTGTTTGAAAGAAAAGCTATGACCAACCCAGGCAGCATATTAAAAAACAGAGACATCACTTTGCCGACAAAGGTCTGTCTAGTGAAAGCGATGATTTTTCCAGTAGTCATGCATAGATGTGAGAGTTGGACCATAAAGAAAGCTGAGTACTTAAAAATTGATGCTTTTGAACTGTGGTGTTGGAGAAGACTCTTGAGAGTCCCTTGGACTGCAAGGAGATCCAACCAGTCAATTCTAAAGAAAATCAGTCCTGAATATTCATTGGAAAGACTGATGCTGGAGCTGAAAGTCCAACACTTTGGCCACCTGATGCAAAGAACTGAATTATTAAAAAAGACCCTGATACTGGAAAAGATTGAAGGCAGGAGAACAAGGGGAATACAAAGGATGAGATGGTTGGATGGCATCGCCGACTCGATGGACATGCATTTGAAAAAACTCCGGGAGTTGGTGATGCCGCAGTCCATGTGCAGAAGTCCGGGAGTCTGTCGTGCTACAGTCCATGGGGTCAGAGAGAGTCGGACACGACTGACTGGCTGAACTGAACTGATGATATTTTAAAACAAACCTCTTGGTTTTAATGTAATCAGGGTCTGTTTATCTTGCCTGAATCAAAATCTTGACTGATACAATATTACTTTAAAGATAAATAAGATTTAAACATTCTTACTTTCCAGGAACCTACTAAACCCAATATTAATCAACAGAGAAAAGTGAATGTTTCAGATTTAGCATATTGTTTTTAACTCCTTTCAGTAAAGTGGCTTAGTTCTGCACCTTCTCAGCTGGGATAAAGAATAGTGCCTTACTCATATTACCTCTTAAATCTCTTGATAGAGAAAAGCATCTTTAAAACTACATTTAGAAGAGTTTATTTCAGGAGAGTTTAGTGAGTACTCTGAGAAAAGTGCCGGGAGCCAGTGTGAGGAACTCCGCCCATGGCAAAGGTCATGAGGAAGGAGGCTTTGGCATACACAAAGGTGGGATAGAGCCTCAGGAAACTCCCTGTTCCCGAGCATCTACCCCCAAAGCCAGAGTCTACCTACTTTACTGTTTCATGCTCTCACTTATACCTCTGACTTTAAGGGGGGCTCTCCCCCATCACCGTTTCTCTCAGAGAAGGAGTTAACTTGCAGCTCCAGTTAATAAAAATTCCTGGGCCTGACAAGAGTGTTTCAACTTACAAACTTTTCTGTAGGTTCTCTAGCCTGCCTGAGCGGGTTCGTCCAGCCACATGTGATTGTTTACAGCCTCCCAACCATGAGAGGCATGAGATGCTTTGAAACTTTCTAAATACAGACTCTTTTGAGAAGTTAGAAAATTATTAGTATACTACAGTAGATTGATTAGAAACTATATTGGTAAAGGGTTTTCATTTGTTGAGCCAATATTTGCTGCAAAATCTCCATATTCCCTGCCCTTATAAAGAATATAACTAGCATATAGGAGAAATAAGTATTAACTTTTAATATTAATCATGTTAAACCTTAGGCTAAGTAAATTCCTTTCTTGATTGTAACCCACTACACCCTCACCCTATAGAAATGCAACTTTATTTGGAGGGTGGTGCTTGGTTTAAGAAAAAATCACTCCTGGAAAAAATAAGTTTTCTGGTTGACTGACCGTTATCAGAAAGGGCCATAAAATGTCAGCAGGCCTCATGGCCATAAGATGATGTAAAACCCATAAGACCTTTGTATAATTTTATATGAAGCACCTGATTTTGACAAGGGTCAGGTCTGCTGACACCCGCATGACTCTGTATTCATCCCTATGTATAACAAAAAGTATATAAGCAAACCTGAAAAATAAAGAAATCGGATCAGTTTCTGAAAAGACTGATTCCTCTGTGTTGTTCTTTCTTTCCCCTTCTGGCTGAATTCCCATCTGGAGCGTGGGTACTCACCATGTCTACTTACTTGCCCTGGCTTCTAAGATCCGTGAGAGAGGGAGCCCAAGGCGGGGCACCCTCTGATATTCAAACAGGTGCCAGTGGCCCAACATCAGTTCAGTCAGTTCTGTTGCTCAGTCGTGTCCAACTCTTTGCGACCCCATGAATCGCAGCACGCCAGGCCTCCCTATCCATCACCATCTCCTGGAGTTCACTCAGACTCACGTCCATTGAGTCCATGATGCCATCCAGCCATCTCATCCTTGGTCGTCCCTTTCTCCTCCTGCCCCCAATCCCTAGATGGTGCAAATTCCTTGTTTTGGAGTTTTATTGGTATCCCACATAAATCAAGTTATTCAGCCTCTTTTTCTCCACTGATATTTCCTACTATACTATCCATTTCTAATCTCTTTCTATATCTGTAATTAAATAAGTTTTTTTCTTAGGACACTGAATCCATCTCCCCTTCAAATTACCCTGGATCCCATACCATTGTGGCATATTGGATGTTAAACCCTTCTCTTGGAGATCCACTATGCACTTTTGTCTATTTAAGATCCTGAAGAGCCTTAAAGTAAACATACCCTATCAATCTCCCTGGGGGTTTAACATCAAGTTTATTTTTCACAACACCCTGATTAAAATAGTTTGTAAAAACAGACTACAAAAACCAATTTGAATAACATTAATGGATATTATTGGTGTTTTTGATTTGCAATGTGGAGAGAACAGATACAGAGCCAGGGAAAAATCTGAAATACTTTAGTTAGTGCTACTTTTCAACCCATGTGGCACATTTCTTGTATATCCTGTTATATGCCTTTCACTATTACTGACTTAAAAATTTGGAATGTGGAAGGGATAATTCATTTCAAAAGCAAAAAAAAAATACTTATTGAGAAAATATAAAAGATAAAATACTTATAGAAATATAGTCCCATTTTGGAAGAAAAATAAGCTATGTATTCCTTATAGGTATTTCAGTTCAGTTCAGTTCGATAGTCATGTCCGACTCTTTGCAACCCCATGAATTGCAGCATGCCAAGCCTCCCTGTCCATCACCAACTCCCTGAATTCACTCAGACTCACGTCCATCGAGTCC
>SJYX01021069.1:148163-198542 GCA_006410675.1 Oreotragus oreotragus
GTGATGCCATCCAGCCATCTCATCCTCTGTCGTCCCCTTCTCCTTCTGCCCCCAATCCCTCCCAGCATCAGAGTCTTTTCCAATGAGTCAACTCTTCACATGAGGTGGCCAAAGTACTGGAGCCTCACCTTCAGCATCATTCCTTCCAAAGAAATCCCAGGGCTGATCTTCAGAATGGACTGGTTGTATCTCCTTGCAATCCAAGGGATTCTCAAGAGTCTTCTCCAACACCACAGTTCAAAAGCATCAGTGCTTCAGCGCTCAGCCTTATTCACAGTGCAACTCTCAAATCCATACATGAGTACTGGAAAAACCATAACCCTGACTAGACGGACCTTTGTTGGCAAAGTAATATCTCTGCTTTTGAATATGCTATCTAGGTTGGTCATAATTTCCTTCCAAGGAGTAAGCGTCTTTTAACTTCATGGCACAATCACTACGTGCAGTGATTTTGGAGCCCCCCAAAATAAAGTCTTACACTGTTTCCACTGTTTCCTCATCTATTTCCCATGAAGTGATGGGACCAGATGCCATGATCTTAGTTTCCTGAATATTGAGCTTCAAGCCGACTTTTTCACTTTCCTCCTTCACTCTCATCAAGAGGCTTTTGGGTTCCTCTTCACTTTCTGCCATAAAGGTGGTATCATCTGCATATCTGAGGTTATTGATATTTCTCCTGGAAATCTTGGTTCCAGCTTGTGCTTCCTCCAGCCCACCTTTTCTCATGATGTACTCTGCATATAAAGAAATCATTAGACCCCATTTAAAGGAAGCAAGATCTGATGATATTAGTATAAAGATAATCAGAAGGAAAATGTCATATGTATACAGGTATAGTTCCAACTTTTTAAATGTAAAAATAAATGCTAATGAGTAAACAATGTAGATTACATAGTGAAAGAATGCATGTGTGGGCTTCCCTTGTGATTCAGCAGTAAAGAATCTGCCTGCCAATGCCTGCCAAGGTAGAGGACATGAGTTCAATCCCTGGATTGAGAAGATCACTGGAGAAGAAAATGGAAACCTACTCCAGTATTCCTGCCTGGAAAATCCCATGGACAGAGGACCCTGGAGGGTCTACATTTCACAGGGTTGCCAAGAGTCTGAAATGACTTATTGACTAAATAAAACCGAAAGCAATGTGAGCAAAATGCCAGGAATCACTTCCAGGCTTAAGCAATCCATAGGTAGCACAGAATGCATGTGTGTATATTATGTATATCTCTGAATCTCTGCTTATATAAATATTTTGTAGTGAATATGACATAAAATATGAAAATAATTGGAAGAGGACATCAATCACACTAATAAATGTAAATGGTTCAGAAATTCTAACTGAAAATTCTTTAATTTTCAGAATTGCTTAGAAAGTATAATCAAACACTGTATAAAAATGTATGTAAAGCAAAAAGTTTGAGAATAGTTAAAATCAAACCTGTATCAGGCAACAAAAACAAAAAGGAAGCAGCATTTCAGTCTGGATGTGCAACAAAAGAATCCAAATGAAAGCATTAGGAAAGGCAAAGAAAGACATTTTGAAATGATAAAGTGTCCCAGTAAATGCAAAAAAGTTCATTAATATTTATTTTCTGGAAGATATAAAAATAACTTTCATACTATAGAAATTACATGACACAAAAATAAACATATATAAATATATTTTATTAAGGGAAGTGTATACACGTTGATGGACAAAAAACAGCTGTAGATATATATCAAAACTACTCTTGCCTGGAAAATCCCATGGACAGAAGAGCCTGGTAGGCTGCAGTCCATGGGGTCACTAAGAATCGGACACGACTGAGCAACTTCACTTTCACTTTCATGCATTGGAGAAGGAAATGGAAACCCACTCCAGTGTTCTTGCCTGGAGAATCCCATGGACAGTGGCACCTGATGGGCTGCCGACTATGGGATGGCACATAGTCAGACATGACTGAAGCGACTTAGCAGCAGCAGCAGCAGCAGCAGAATCCCAATTATAAGCGATATATTTTTTCAGGGTCAGTTTATACAAACTGATGATATATAAGATGATAAAACTTCTGTATATATCAAAGAGCAAAAATAACTCAAATAGATTGTCCATTAGACAATGGTACTTCAAAATAATAGTGCTACTAGAAAATAGTACTACTGATTTAAATTAGAACATAGTGGCATTTCCTGAAAGACCATATAACTTGAAACAATACTAAACCTCTATAGATGAAAATTAAACTACAGAATGAAAATACACATTTTAAAAGTTATGAAATTGATTGCACAGTCTGGAATCTGTGGCATACATCTAAAGCTGTCACTGGGAGAAATAAATAACTATTGTATACCTGTCTCAGCACAGGTGAAAATAAATATAAGAAACACTAAAAATGAGAAAATAATGAAACCTTAGCCTACAAAGTTAAAAGATAGAAAATTACAAATATATAAGGAAATATTAATGAGAAATAATACAAAAATACAGAGTGTATAAATAAATCTTAGTAAAGCACTTCAAAATAATTTGTAAAAGCCAAATCACCAATTACATTAAAAAATGGAAAGAAAGCAACAATAAATAGCATTATGAGAGGACAAAGCACAGGAAATTCTAAATACAGAATAAATTTAATTCAGACAGTTCTTTGCTCATAAATTTAAAAGCCTTGATGAAATAGAAAAATACATGGAAGAATCAATATAGTGAAAATGAATATATTACCCAAAGCAATCTACAGATTCAATGCAATCCCTATCAAGCTACCAGCGGTATTTTTCACAGAACTAGAACAAATAATTTCAAGATTTGTATGGAAATACAAAAAACCTCGAATAGCCAAAGCAATTTTGAGAAAGAAGAATGGAACTGGAGGAATCAACTTACCTGACTTCAGGCTCTACTACAAAGCCACAGTCATCAAGACAGTGTGGTACTGGCACAAAGACAGAAATATAGATCAATGGAACAAAATAGAAAGCCCAGAGATAAATCCACACACATATGGACACCTTATCTTTGACAAAGGAGGCAAGAATATACAATGGAGTAAAGACAATCTCTTTAACAAGTGGTGCTGGGAAAACTGGTCAACCACTTGTAAAAGAATGAAACTAGATCACTTNGTGGGGTGGGAGGTGGGAGGGGGGTTCATGTTTGGTAGTTCATGTACACCCGTGATGGATTCATGTCAATGTATGCCAAAACCAATAGAGTACTGTAAAGTAAAATAAAGTAAAAAATAAAAATAAAAAAAGTACAACCACAACGAATACATGAACAGATCATCAGTGAGCTGTGGACAGTTTCAAGTGATTTGATATATATGGAATGAGAGTCTCTGATGAAGGGAAGGAGGCAGAGAAAATATTTGAATGTATAATAGTCATTTTTTTCTAATTTGGTAAAAATAATAAACTCACAGATCCAAGAAGCTGAATAAACTCTAAGGGTAAGAAACAGGAAGACAACTACACCAAGACACATGATAATCAAGTGCCCAAATCCAGTGAAGAAAAGGACATCTTCAAAGCTGGCAGAGAAGGGAAAACAGATATTATAGAGGAACACAAAGCTTTTGTCACCTGTAACATTTTGATATATGATCTTTTATTGTTGAATTATAGCTTGATTTGCTCTTTGACTTTAGCAAGCCTATTGTCTTGTCCAGTCTTAATATCCTCAGCCATAGGCAACCTCATTACCTCTGCCAGCCATCCATTTCACATTTCTTTTGCATGGTCTAAGTCTAAAATAAATAGATACCTTTAATAATCTCAAAAAAAAAAGAAAAATTAATATAATTAAATAATACAGTAAGGCTATGTGTGGAAAATAGATATAAATAAAATGGTACATTTGTTAATAATTGTTTTTCAAAATAAAAATGTAAAAAAAGAGAACTACTGACACATGAAATGACATAATCTTAAAATCTTACACTGAGCAAAAGAAACTAGAAATAAATGAGCATAAACTGTATGATTCCATATTTATGAAGTTCAAAAATAGACAAAATTAGTTTGATACAGAAATCATTACTTTTCTCATCGATGGTTAAAGGACTTGTTTGGGAAGTAAACACAAGGGGACTTTCTGAGATAGTGGAGATATTCTATATCTTGATGCGATATTCATTAATTAGTCATTTATTACAATTAATATGCACATGTAAGATCTACTCATCTCAATGTATGTTCTTTTTGCCTTAATTTTAGTAGGGAGAATTTAAGAGGATTATAGAGAAAATTCTCATTAGTCCAAAAGGTCCTACAGGAACCTAATTAGTTTAAGTATGCTTCTGTTTCACTACTAGACCTAAATAGATTGAAAGCAATTAATGGGATACAAGTTAATTTAGATGGACAATGACTTCCTTAAGGAAAATATTGAGATCTCATAAAGCAGATTATACATATAGGAGAGGAAAAATAAGACCTTGAGTCCAGAAGAAAGAGAAATACAGCCAATCCTTTTTTATGAAGGAGGGAAACAAGAAAATGAAACACTAGAGGTGTATTGCATTGGATAGACATATAAGAGAAAGAAATGCCCACAATCTAAAAATTCAAAAGCTGAGGTGAGATGATCATGAAGGTAAAAAGCAAACTTACAGTTCTTACTCAGGTCTTGGTGTGTAGTTTATGAAAACATCAACAGTAGCTTTGGCTCAGAAATCTACTGAAGATGATTCACCAATTGAAAGGTAAAATAGAGCAATGAGGGAAAAGCCTTTTTTAAGGAAAGAAGTTTATATACATAAACAATTATACAGCAAGAGGTAATGATAATAGCAATTCAGTTCAGTCACTCAGCCGTGTCCGACTCTTTGTGACCCCATGGACTGCAGCACGCCAGGCTTTCCTGTCCATCACCAACTCCCAGAGTTTACCCAAACTCATGTCCATTGAGTCAGTGATGCCATCCAACCATCTCATCCTCTGTTGTCCCCTTCTCCTCCTGCCTTCAATCTTTCCCAGCATCAGGGTCTTTACAAATGAGTCAGTTCTTCACATCAAGTGGCCATAGTATTGGAGTTTCAGCTTCAACATCAACCCTTCCAATGAACACCCTGGACTGATCTCCTTTAGGATGAACTGGCTGGATCTCCTTGCAGTCCAAGAGACTCTCGAGAGTCTTCTCCAACACCACAGTTCAAAAGCATCAGTTCTTCAGTGCTCAGCTTTCTTTATAGTCCAACTCTCATGTCCATACATGACTACTGGAAAAACCATAGCCTAGATGAGATGGACCTTTGTTGGCAAAGTAATGTCTCTGCTTTTTAATATTCTGTCTAGTTTGGATAATAGCCATTATAACATGACAAAGGCAGACTGCACAGGCTAGCTAGTCATTAGACAGAGTCCACATCTGTTGGCTACTTTGGGGTATCAATAATACAAATAATAAAAAGTTCAAAAAGGCAGTGAGAACAAAAGGTTCTTAAAATGCTATTTAGGAAAGAAAGACCTTCAATAAGACCTAGTGGACTAAAGGCCTGCACTGTTACAATTACATAAATGTCTCAAATGCCCCTTAGAGAAGAGCTAATTTTTACCTTACATGTGGTAAATGGACAGTGACTGAATTCTCCAGACATTTAGTGAACCTGAAACCAAGAAGATATTCTCCACTTTCTTTCCCTTGTATGTGTGTGTACACTCAGTCACTCTGTCATGTTCTACTCTTTGTGATCTCATGGACTACAGCTGGCCAGGCTCCTCCGTCCATGGGATTTTCCAGGCAAGAACACTGGAGAGGGTTGTCATTTCCTATTTCAGGAGATCTTGCTGATCTGGGGATCAAACCCACTCCCTTGGACACAATTAAATTCCCAAGATTTGTGGTCAATAGAAATGCATCAGTTCTGTCTTGCTTTCTTTGCATAGACAACTGGTAAGATTGGTCTCATGGCCCATACTAATTCTAAGAGCAGGTATAGTTCTTCCAGGAGTCCCAACAGTCAGGACACAGAATTAATTCTAGCCAACAGAACATTTTTGCAATGCCTAGCAACATAGAATGTGGAAAGTATCTGTGGTAAGTAGATTAGAGTCTAAAGTCAGAGGGCCTGGGTTAGCATCTTGGCTTCATCATTTAACAACCAAGCAACTTTGGGACAAATTGCTGAATTCCCACATGTCTCCATTTCTCTTCTTTAAAACATGGATAATAATACCTATTATGTACAATTGTCAAAAGGATTCAAAGGAATAATACCTTCAGGCATTTACCATGGATCCAGGCCCATAAGAAGCATTCAACAAATGTTGGATACAATTAAACTGTCCTCTGGCTGCAAAAGTCTCTACTCCACAGAGTTGAGATGGATGATAAGTATTGTGTTAGCTTGTTCTGAGTTTTCAACCTTGACTTCACTTCTCAAAGTGAGAAATATTAACCCATTTTTAAAATTCAATAATAGGAAGATCCTTCTGACTTACTTCTATGACTTTGAAGAAAACTCAGATAATAGAATGACTTGAGAGAACAGATTTTTCTCAAATTCAATTTAAATACATTTTATTAGAAAAAATAATAGCAGCCAACATTTGTGTAGCTGCCAATTGCTATGCATTTAACAAGAATTATCACATTCAATCTTCACAACTAAAGAAGACAAATTCTCTCAGTAACTGCATTTTATAGATGAGGACATTTTTGCTGAAAGGGATTAAAAAACAAATCTCTAGGACACAAATTAGCAAGTAGCTGACTAGAGTATAAACTGAATCCCTCTGACTCCATGTAAACTTAAGTAAACTACTTTAACTGGTCTATGCCTCAAGTCTTTCCATCTGCAAAACAGAAATAACTATAATCCCTTCATCATAGGCGTTTTCTCAAGGAGTGAGTTAGTATATGCAAACTATTAGTATATGCAAACTATTAGTATAGTGCCTGGCACTGTGTTATAATTGTGGTAATTTTGCCAAGTTGAGAGCATCTTTGATTAAAAGTTTCCACAGATCCTTATTTCTACTAAAGAATTAGCCTGCCAGAAGTGGTAGCGATGATATGGGAAGATCCTCATCTTATCTAACTTTATTAATGGTCACACTACAAGTTAGCAAAACAGAGTTTACATTCATCATAAGCCAACTGCTGTGGAGAACGAAAACCAGAACTCATTTGTCAGTGTATGTAAGAGTCCTCAAAAACCTGGTAGTGACTAGGAAAGATGGGAAAATAAGCATATTTTCAACAGACTGGAATTTGAACCCAAGAAATTTAGATTTAAGAGTGATGTGGCCTGAGGACATCTGGGTCATAAATATTTTACAACAATTTAATCAGTCTTACTAATGAAGAATCCATCCAGCTACTGTATATAAGCTTATTGCCAGAGTATGCCAGTCATCCAAGATGAAGAATTAAGAAACACAGCCCCAAATAACAGCAGAACATAACTTAACTTGGTATATGTAGCCCAAAAAGCCAGCAGCATTGCTTAACAGGATTATGTTTAACGTAAAAGTACACCACTAGAGATAATGTAAAACATCGAATGGCCTGAAGTGGCAGTGAAATTATTCAATTCCTGGACTGGAGGAGCTCTTAATCAGGGCCCCTTGAACACTGAAGTAATTTAATAAGTTTAAATTGTTTCACTTGGATAGATCCAGATTTGTGTTACAGATGTTATCCCACCCAAATCTCCTGTACAGGTTCACCAAACATGCCTAAGCAATCTGTGGAAATTTAAAATGAAATAAATTCCAAAGCTTGAATCTGAAAAGAGAAATATGTCAGATAGAAAGGCTTACCAAAGTAAAAGCCTCTGAGTGTGCTGATTTTAGACAAAATAAAAACATTACTAATTTCAATTATTATTGGATTTTGTACCATTTTAATGGATTATAACATTTTAAGATAAAGGTATTAAGTATATATATTTGAGACACAACTATAAAAAATTATACATTCAAAATAAGTAAATTCAACTAGATCCAATAGAGATGCACACACAATAAGAAATACAAAGTATGAATGAAAATACACAAGTCAGTCCTCCTGCAAAAGAGAGAACAGGTGATTTTTAGAGGACCAGAAGTTCTGCACAAGCAATCTCTGCACTTAAGCTGTAGAACAACAACAATTCACATCTATATTGCAGAACTGAAATAGGATTTTCAATGTCTATCACCATAGATAAAGGAACTCATCTCACTTCCAAAATAGAGAACACTGAACAGGACAACAATTAGTTGATTAATTATCAGCATTATCAATGAATGCTCTTACAAAGTATGAAATGCACTGAGCAATCGCCCATATTTTCTCACTTTCACAAGGGTATTTGCTAAGTGCCTATTAAATGAATGTAACTAATCGTGGTATAAGTGTATAAATTGTACATAATGTATCAAAATTCAAAGCACCATTCCATTCAACTGGTAACATCCAGCAGGTAGTCTGAAGAACATTTTAGAACAATGAATCTACTAAGCAGCCTCTATCAGCAGTTAAATAACTTTCAGCAAGAATCTTAATTATGTACAGGTGCAGATGACTTTACCCATAATACAGTTAAATGGCCACAGCTAAGGTATTTTAAGTATGTGTAATTTTAGAGCTGAATATAGAAGGAAAGAAAAGCACCCTTTATAGAACCAAGTCTCTGAGATAAAATAACTTACTCCACATCATCAATGACCATAATAGCTAGAGTTTTAACCTAGTTCAGTGGACACCAAGGTCCACACTTTGTCTACCTCCTCACTATATTTTTCTATTGTACACAACCCATTCCATCTACTTTGAAACATGCCTCCTCTTTAATCTTGACTCACTTCTACCTCTGGCTGACCTGTTCAAACCTTCTACACTCTAGTTACTCCCAGTAACTATTTTTTAAAAGTACAGCTGTGGGGCTTCCAGATTCATCATAGTATAATACAAAAATATATATCCCTCTTTCCTCTCAAAAAATCACCAATAAATCAGACCTAAGACAGAAATCCACCTTTGAAAAAAATCCTAGATTCCATCTGTGATCACAAACAACAAAGTATGAAGACGATGGGATGAATATGGGAAAGAGGTAAAATTATTAGGCATAAAGGATGAACAGCAAGCCCAGATCCCTCAAGTGGATATTTCAGTGGGTTCAACTTTACAGGTTTCCATGTTTCCTGATCTATAAGATGAGAATAGCAACAGCACAAAACATTGCATTGTAGTAAGAATAAAATGAGAAAGCAATGTGGTGTGGCATATAGAAACAGAAAAGCTCGCTGAAGAAATGCACTGAATACAGCAAGGCAGATGGAAGCACAGACCTGAAGTTCATGAGGACTGGTAAGGCTACAGGTATAGATTTGGGAGCCGAAACACCATTGGGAGGGTTGAAGCTGTGTGCATGAAATATATGGAGGAGAGAAGAGGTACAGCAGATGGGACAAATAAACACTCAAGAAATAAAAGTTACTACAATAACATTTATAACTACAATAATAATAATTTTAAAATAAGAACTATTGCAAAGCACTGGGGTAACCACCTTACATTCATTCCACCTTTATCTGTCAAAGCCACATTTGGTAGACACTATCATTCTGATTCTATTGAAGAGAAAGCTGAAAATTACACAATAACTTTTTATAGCCACTGATATCTTTCTAAGCTATAACTAGAATATATGATTATGTGCCATTTAGTATGTGTTGGGCTATATTGTGCTGCCAGAGATAGAAAGCATTAGACAGTCAATTGGCCAAGCAAATGCAAGGGATGAATATATAAAGAGCAGATGGGCAACAGCTCAGTAATGCCTGGAAAGTAAAGGGAGGGAGTATCTTCAGGTAAGAAAGATTTGAGCATGTCCAGATTCCTTTGAGTGTATGGTGATGACCTCTTCTCCAGGAAAAGACTTTAATAAATGACTGTGCATGTAGTACACATAAAGGAGCTAGACAGAGAGCTCGGGGTGGAGGGGAAGCTTTGTAGATCAAAGTGAGCTAGATAGAGACTGGATGGAATTCACCAGAACAAACTAGGAAAATTATTTGTCTAGAAGTCAAGTCAATGTCAAATGAATCAGCTTTAAGAATAAGTCCTAAAAATAAATCTGTTTCTATAGGGCTAAGTTTGAATCATTCTATAGATTTCTAGAGTACTCAAAGATAAAGATGAATGTTGTTCAGAATCTTAGTATGCCAGAAGAGATTGTCAATTAATACACCTACAGCAAAACAACAGACTATTATTCTCTCTCCAGATGTGAGTTGTATAAAAAGTGCTGATCATACGATGGACAAATTTGGAGGGGTATAGCTTTATCACAAATATGTATCACAAATATGGAGAAATATTCTGTATCAGCCACAATGAGAAACCAAACCAAAGCCTTTTCTTTCTTTTCCTTGATCTTTCTGCTTCCTTGTCTAAGTTCAATAGATGTATTCATTTATTTTCTTCACTATTCATCTAGCCTGCTTTCAAGGAAGGATCAATTATTCACAAATTGTTCTCAAAAGATTCAGATTTTGGATCCATTACAAAAGATTCCCTAAAGAAGCTGTTTTTTTATTTTTTGTTTTTTGTTTTGTTTTGGTTTTCAGACATAGCTGAAGTGCCATAATCATGAATCACCTTGTGTCTTGAAATGTAGAGCTACTGACTCAAACGTTTTGTAATGTAAGTGGAGATTGTGTGAAAAATGGCTAGCTGTCCATCAAAAATTGGAGCTTCCCTGTCAGTGGGAAGCAAGATCTAAATACTGACTTGTATGATTCACCTCCTTTGTGCTGAGGTATAATCACATAAGTAGAATTCACAAACAATGAGCAACAGTGATGTATGAAATTCTGGGGCCAAAGTTTTTAAGAAAATGGTAGTAAATTCTCAGAGGGAGTCCACCAACTATAAACATTGCATTTGACAGATTCATAAGTGAGAAATAATGTTTGATTCTGCAAACCAACAGAAATTTTGTTTTTGATGGTTTTGTTTCACCAGTATCATGAATATTTTTTTTTAAGTTATGCTATTTGGTTTTAGTTTTTCTTTTTAAGAAAAAAGTTTCAACTGCTATGAGCAGAATTTTTACAAATATCTCAAAGCAGGAACTATCTGCATGTTCAGTTCAGTTGCTCAGTCGTGTCCGACTCTTTGCGACCCCATGGACTGCAGCATGTCAGGCCTCCCTGTCCATCACCAACTCCTGGAGTTTACTCAAACTCATGTCCATTGAGTCGGCAGTACCATCCAATCATCTCATCCTCTGCCATCCCCTTCTCCTCCTGCCTTCAGTCTCTCTCAACATCAGGGTCTTTTCCAATGAGTCAGTTCTTTGCATCAGGTGACCAAAGTATTGGAATTTCAGCTTCAGAATCAGTCCTTCCAATGAATATTCAGGACTGATTTCCTTTAGGTTGGATCTCCTTGCAGCTCAAGGGACTCTCAAGAGTCTTCTCTAACAAATATTTAAATATTCTTGTAGATAAATAAATATTTATTGATTATTAGTCATTGCTAAGCCCTGTTCCAAGCTATTTCCATTTATTATCTCATGTCTTCACAGGAATCTATACAGTAAGCCTTATTATTATCATCTCCACTCAAAAATGGGCAAACTGAGACAACAGACACTACACAACATACTCATGATCACCAAACACTTCTTTACCATCAATAAATGCTGGAGAGAGGTGGAGAAAAGAGAACCCTCTTGCATTGTTGGTGGGAATGCAAACTAGTACAGCCACTATGGAGAACAGTGTGAAGATTCCTTAAAAAACTAGAAATAGAACTGCCATACAACCCAGTAATCCCACTGCTAGGCATGCACACCAAGGAAACCAGAAGTGAAAGAGATACATGTACCCCAGTGTTCATCACAGCACTGTTTACAATAACCAGGACATGGAAGCAACCCTAGATGTCCATCAGCAGATGAATGGATAAGAAAGCAGTGGTACATATACACAATGGAGTATTACTCAGCCATTAAAAAGAATACATTTGAATCAGTTTTAATGAGGTGGATAAAACTGGAGCCTACTATACAGAGTGAAGTAAGCCAGAAAGAAAAACACCAATACAGTATATTAACGCATATATATAGAATTTAGAAAGATGGTAATGATAACCCTGTATGTGAGACAGCAAAAGACACACAGATGTATAGAACAGTCTTTTGGACTCTGTGGGAGAGGGAGAGGGTGGGATGATTTGGGAGAATGGCATTGAAACATGTATATTATCATATGTGAAATGAATCGCCAGTCCAGGTTCGATGCACGAGACAGGGTGCTCGGGGCTGGTGCACTGGGATGACCCAGAGGGATGGTACAGGGAAGGAGGTGGGAGGGGGGTTCAGGATGGGGAACACTAGTACACCCGTGGCAGATTCATGTCAATATATGGCAAAACCAATACAATATTGTAAAGTAATTAGCCTCCAATTAAATAAATTATTATTAAAAAAAAAAAAACATGAATTACCGACAGGGCACTGATTCTTAAACCTTTGTGTGCATTTAAAAAAAATCATCACTGTTGGTGGGAATGCAAACTAGTACAGCCACTATGGAGAACAGTGTGGAGATTCCTTAAGAAATTGCAAATAGAACTGCCTTATGACCCAGCAATCCCATTGCTGGGCATACACACTGAGGAAACCAGAATAGAAAGAGACACATGTACCCCAATGTTCATTGCAGCACTGTTTATAATAGCCAGGACATGGAAACAACCTAGATGTCCATCAGCGGATGAATGGATAAGAAAGCTGTGGTATATATACACAATGGAGTATTACTCAGCCATTAAAAAGAATACATTTGAATCAGTTCTAATAAGATGGATGAAACTGGAACCAATTATACAGAGTGAAGTAAGCCAGAAAGAAAAACACCAATACAGTATACTAACACATATATATGGAATTTAGAAAGATGGTAATGAGGACCCTGTATGCAAGACAGCAAAAAAGAAAGAGACACATGTACCCCAATGTTCATTGCAGCACTGTTTATAATAGCCAGGACATGGAAACAACCTAGATGTCAATAAGCGGATGAATGGATAAGAAAGCTGTGGTATATATACACAATGGAGTATTACTCAGCCATTAAAAAGAATACATTTGAATCAGTTCTAATAAGATGGATGAAACTGGAACCAATTATACAGAGTGAAGTAAGCCAGAAAGAAAAACACCAATACAGTATACTAACACATATATATGGAATTTAGAAAGACGGTAATGAGGACCCTGTATGCAAGACAGCAAAAGAGATACAGATGTGTAGAGCGGACTTATGGACTCTGAGGGAGAAGGAGAGGGAGAGGGAGAGGGAGGGATGATTTGGGAGAATAGCATTGAAATATGTATACTATCATGTAAGAAATGAATTGCCAGTCTATGTTCAATCCAGGATGCAGGATGCTTGGGGCTGGTGTATGGGGATGATCTGGAGGGAAGATGTGGGGTGGGAGGTGGGAGGGGGGTTCATGTTTGGGAGTTTGTGTAAAAAAATAAATAAATACAAAAAAAAAATATTCACCCAGGAGGCAATAAAAGTAGCCAGTGTGCAGATTTCTACAAAGAACTGAAAAGGCCAGATTTCTGACTCTTCCAAAATCTGTAGGATAAGTAACAAAAAAAGGCAAAGTGAGTGGCTCAGCCTAGAAGCTGAACTGCTAAAGAAAAATATCTAGAACTGATGCTCAGTGATTACTTTTAGTCAATCTCTCTTTTCAAGTGTCCACTCCCTACAACTGGTCACACATTTTATGATGGACTATATTTTGAAAGGTCATTGATACACAATTTAACACTACTGGGCACTTTAAAAATACCACTTCTCTAGAGTCACTTATTTATTCATCGGGTGAAACTGAGGATGAGTCGCTAAATTAGAGACTGTGAGTATATTCTATAAGGGTACAGACCTTGCTGTGGTACAGAAGTTTCACAGGACAAGTGTGCGAGTGGGGCCATAGCATCCTGCATTAGAAATGTTTTGCTTATAAACCTGTAATTCTCACTGACTTCTGTGCCAGTTCCCATGTTTTCCTCAAAAGTGTACCCTCTGTATCTCCCCACTAAATGTCTGCTTGAGGGGCCTCAAAGTGGGTTAGGGTTTTAATTATTCACAAATTACTGCGGGCAGGAATCCCTCAGAAGAAATGGAGTAGCCATCATGGTCAACAAAAGAGTTCGAAATGCAGTACTTGGATGCAATCTCAGAAACGACAGAATGATCTCTGTTCATCTCCAAGGCAAACCATTCAATATCACAGTTATCCAAGTCTATGGCCCAGCCAGTAATGCTGAAGAAGCTGAAGTTGAACGGTTTTATGAAGAACTACAAGACCTTGTAGAACTAACACCCAAAAAAGATGTCCTTTTCATTCTAGGGGACTGGAATGCTAAAGTAGGAAATCAAGAAACACCTGGAGTAACAGGCAAATTTGGCCTTGGAATGCAGAATGAAGCAGGGCAAAGACTAATCGAGTTTTGCCAAGAAAATGCACTGGTCATAGCAAACACTCTCTTCCAGCAACACAAGAGGAGACTCTACACATGGACATCACCAGATGGTCAACACCGAAATCAGATTGATTATATTCTTTGCAGCCAAAGATGGAGAAGCTCTATACAGTCAACAAAAACAAGACCAGGAGCTGACTGTGGCTCAGATCATGAACTCCTTATTGCCAAATTCAGACTTAAATTGAAGAAAGTAGGGAAAACCGCTAGACCATTCAGGTATGACCTAAATCAAATCCCTTATGATTATACAGTGGAAGTGAGAAATAGATTTAAGGGCCTAGATCTGATAGACAGAGTTCCTGATGAACTATGGAATGAGGTTCGTGACATTGTACAGGAGACAGGGATCAAGACCATCCCCATGGAAAAGAAATGCAAAAAAGCAAAATGGCTGTCTGGAGGTGGGAGGGGGGTTCATGTTTGGGAGTTCGTGTAAAAAAATAAATAAATACAAAAAAAAAAAAAGAGGAAGGATTTGAAATCTTAAAAAAAAAAAAAAAAGGTGAAAGCAGAGAGTGAAAAAGCTTGCTTTAAACTCAGCATTCAAAAAACTAAGATCATGGAATACGGCTTTATCACTTCATGGCAAATGAATAGGGAAAATTAGGAAAAAGTGACAGGCTTTATTTTCTTGGGCTCCAAAATAACTGTGAATGGTGACTGTCATGAAATTAAAAATATTTGCTCCTTGGAAGAAAAGCTATACTAAACCTAGACAGCATATTAAAAGTCAGAGACATCACTTTACTGACAAAAATCCATATAGTCAAAAATATGATTTCCACAGTAGTCATGTATGGATGTGAGAGTTGGACCATAAAGAAATCTGAGCAGCAAATAACTGATGCTTTTGAACTGTGGTACTGGAAAAGAGAGAGAATCCTTTGGACTGCAAGGAGATTAAACCTGTCAATCCTAAAAGAAATTAACCCTGAACATTCATTGAAAGGGCTGATGGAGTAGTCGAAGCTCCAATACTTTGGCCACCTGGCACAAAGAGCCAGCTTACTAGGAAAGACCCTGATCCTGGAAAAGATTGAGGGCAAGAGGAGAAGGGGTGACAGATGATGAGATATTTGTATGGCATCATCAACCCAATGGACATGAGTCTGAGCAAACTCCAGGAGATAGTGAATGATAGGAAAGCCTGGTGTGCTGTAGTCCATGGGGTCGCATAGATTTAGACAAGGTTGACTGACTGAACATCAAGACGGTTTAAAAATTGCTCAGTTATATGCAGCTAGTAAACTACGGAGCTGGAATACAGATTTCTTTGTATCCAAATTCAACATGTTATCTTTTATCTATCTAGCCTGTGATGGCATTTCACTTCTTGCTTTAAATATAAAATTTCCAGCTATGCTGTGGACATTGGAAGATTGAAAGGAATAAATATAGGTAGTGGATATATGCCAAGGGAAACTGGGATTATAAACCCAGGACAATTATAGAAGAAAAGAAAATTCAAGGAATAACTTCATTTTAGTAGTGAGATGAGTTACCATAAAACTTATAGTAAAGAGTGACTAAAGAATAGTTTTGAGCAAGAACAGCAACCAAGAACTTGTTTTGGGCAAATAATTATTTTCAATGTCAGCCCTTTCTCACTCACAGAAGAGGAATAGTAAGGAGAATAGAAAAGCTATGCTATGGAGACCCTGTTTCTCAGGCCACTGGAACGTGGTAGACAGCTGGAAGAATCCCTTGACACAGCACAAGCAGCAACCTGACAAACGCAGCAATAGACTTGAAAGAAGGGTCAGCTCAGGTCAGTCGCTCAGTCGTGTCCTACTCTTTTTGACCCCATGGACTGCAGCACGCCAGGCTTCCCTGTCCATCACCAGCTCCCAGAGCTTGCTCAAACTCATGTTCAACGAGTTGGTGATGCCATCCAACCATCTCATCCTCTGTCGTCCCCTTCTCCTCCTGCCTTCAATCTTTCCCAGCTTCAGGGTCTTTTCCAATGCATCATTTCTTCTCATCAGGTAGACAGAGTATTGGAGCTTCAGCTTCAGCATCAGTCCTTCCAATGTATATTCATTACTGATTTCCTTTAAGATTGACTGGCTTTATCTCCCTGTAGTCCAAGGGACTCTCAAGAGTCTTCTCCAACACCACAGCTCAAAATCATTGACTCTTCGGCACTCAGCTTTATTTATGGTCCAACTCTCACATGCATACATGACTACTGGAGAAACCATAGCTTTGACTAGATGTACCTTTGTTGGTAAAATAATGTCTCTGCATTTTAATATGCTGTCTAGGTTTGTCATAGCTTTTCTTCCAAGGAGCAAGCATCTCTTGATTTCATGGCTACAGTCACCATCTGCAGTGATTTTGGAGCCTCCAAAATTGTCACTGTTTCCATTGTTTCCCCCATATATTTGCTTTAAATATAAAAGCAATTATCCAGTCTGGATGGGACTGGATGCCATGATCTTAGTTTTTTGAATGTTGAGTTTTAAGCCAGCTTTTTCACTCTCTTCTTTCACTTTCATCAAGGGGCTATTCAGTTCCTCTTCACTTTTTGCCATATGAATGGTGTCATCTGCATATCTGAGGTTATCGATATTTCTCCCAGCAATCTTGATTCCAGCCTGTGCTTCATCCAGCCNCTTAGTTTTTTGAATGTTGAGTTTTAAGCCAGCTTTTTCACTCTCTTCTTTCACTTTCATCAAGGGGCTATTCAGTTCCTCTTCACTTTTTGCCATATGAATGGTGTCATCTGCATATCTGAGGTTATCGATATTTCTCCCAGCAATCTTGATTCCAGCCTGTGCTTCATCCAGCCCAGTATTTTGTATGGTGTACTCTGCATATAAGTTAAATATGTAAGGTGACAATATACAAACTTGAAGTACTTCTTTCCTATTTGGATAGAAGGATTTGGTGTTGGAATTAGCATTGGTTCTGGTACAGTAGTGTTGATGAACTATCTGAGCTAGTCACTATGTCAGGCAAACCACCAGAAGAGGCTAGGCTTACTGGTTGTATGAATGGATGTCTATTATAACATAATAGGGAAAAAAGGCCAAAGTAGTTCAACGTCACCATAAGCAGAGCAAAATAGGGAAAGGAGTAGCCTATAGATGAGCCCACTTACTGTCATAAAATAATTGTCTCTTCCTCAAAAGTAAATTAAAACTACCAGAATTGTGATATAACTGCCCAAAGGGCACAAAATCAGCTTGGAAAATGTGAGAAAATGAACGAATGTCATTTCTCAGTAAGAAAATAAGACATTATAGATTTTTATTTCTATGTAATATGTAAGTAAGTTAAAGATATGAACATACTATTGTAATCAAATGATTTCTGTTCCATCTTGTTTGACTAACTTGTGTACAGGAATATGTTTAGTAATGTTGAAATTACATAACTTTCTACCTTTTGTGTACTTTTAGAATTTTCTGTGGATGTTTTCTTCCTGGTTGCTGTGACTATATGAAATCACTGGTCAGAACAAATGTCAACCATCTCTCCTCTTTTTAAGAGTGCAATTATTCCGTTTCTAAAATTGACCAAGAGTCTCCTCTAATTTCTCTCTTTTGCTTCTTCTGATCTTAGTGAGGCAGCAGTGAGCTGTGGCGCAAAACAAGATCTTAAGTCCCTCCCTAGGAATTGAACCTTGGTTGCCTGGATCAAAACCAGGACTCCTCACCACCAGACAAGCAAGGGCTAGAGGCTAAAAGCTATTTTTTCCCCTGGATCTTTGCCCCCAGTAAAAATGCATTTATCCTGGAGGCAAAAAGCTGTAAATGCAGATACAAAGTTTATTTTTAGAAGCATAGCATCGCGGCAAGTGGGAGAGCTTGCAGAGAAACGATTTGTTTAGTTAAGATACATGCCAGGCAGAGGGATGCTCAACTGGAGAGAAAGGGTGTGGGTGTCCCCCTCGGGGGAGAAGCACAATAAAGAGGTGGCTAAGTCATTTATCCTGGTGGCTCAGAGGTTAAAGCGTCTGCCTCCAATGCAGGAGACATGGGTTCGATCCCTCGGTTGGGAAGATCCCCTGGAGAAGGAAATGGCAACCCACTCCAGTATTCTTGCCTGGAGAATCCCATGGATAGAGGAGCCTGGTAGGCTACAGTCCACAGGGTCGCAAAGAATCGGACACGACTGAGCGACTTCACCTCACCTCACCTCAAGTCATTTTTACAGGTCACTTCTTCCAGGTCTTTGTCTTCCCTTAGCTGATTACCTTTCCTATACCTGACCTACTCTGGGAACCTGAGTGTGCACACACCTTTCGCCCAGATGGATTTAAAGTGAAGGCTCCTGGGAGGAGCAAGACTCATTATGGCCTGGAATTATCCCCTGACTTTTGACCCACTTGAAGCCTTTCTGCTCCTGTGTAATGTCTCCCTTGTCCAAAAAGGGGAGGCAGGGGAGTGAGGTACAGAGATCCCTTAATTCTTTATTCAGACAGGGTTTGAGTAAACTAAAGTGAATAAAATAAAAATTTTTGATTAAAAGAGAGAAGCCAAAGGAAACGTGTGCAGCTGTTAGATGAAGCTCAGCAAAGGAGAAAAAAAATAATCTATTCAGTGCAAGTAATGAGTGAATTCAGAAGAATATATATCTACTGAAACAAGTCTTCTAATCTAGTCTCTTTATTACAAAGCCCTGGCTAAACATACTACTTTATTTTTACATTTGATTAGTTCTGTAACTTCACAAAGTTTTAGAATTTAACCCTCAAATAACATGACACATTGCAAGCTGAGCCAACATGAACAATATATATTTGAAATCATATCATTCCATCTCTGTACAGTCAGCACCTAATAAGTAATCAATATATACTCATTGAATGAATGCAACTTTTCAGATGTTGTTCATCCTTTCCCATGACAGAGAATAGTTTAGATTTGTTACCAGATGAACATAGGAGACTCAAGTGAGTAACTGTAACAGTTTAGGTACACTCACCATTTTCATTTTTAAATAAAACATTGGTAGAATCTCTTAATTTTCAATGGAAAAAAAAAGACTTCATTAAATAGTTTCCAATTTAATCTCCATGCATTCTTTACCTGACTTAACATGACAGACATATGTACTTCTTAGTGTAGGAAGATGAAATCAGTCTCTAGGTATCTCTATGTATTGTCTACTAATTGGCTTATTTTAGAAACTAACCAAGCTTGAGCAGTCAAGCAATTTCCAGAATTTTCAAAGTCAGCCTCAATTATATACAAAGCAATTTGTTAACATTTTTTAAAATATAAATTTATTTAAATTGGACGCTAATTACTTTACAATATTGTATTGGTTTTGCCATATATTAACATGAATCTGCCACGGGTGTACACATGTTCCCCATCCTTAACCCCTCTCCCTCCTCCCTCCCCGTACAATGAGGTTTAATGCCATAGATATGCCTTTTAAAGTCCCATTGTGTTCAGCAGTTCTGCATGTTGAGTATTGGGTTTAAATGGGTTCACAAGAATACATACATACAGCAAGAGTTATCACTGCGTGAGGAAAGATGAGGAAATTCTGTTGAGGAGTAGAGTGGACTTTTGGACTCTGAGGGAGAGGGAGAGGGAGGGGGAGAGGGTGGGATGATTTGGGAGAATAGCATTGAAATATGTGTACTATCATGTAGGAAATGAATCGCCAGTCTGGGTTCGATGCAGGATGCAGGATGCTTGGGGCTGGTGTATGGGGATGATCCGGAGGGATGATGGGGGGTGGGAGGAGGGAGGGGGGTTCATGTTTGGGAGTTCGTGTACACCCGTGGCGGATTCATGTCAATGAATGCCAAAACCAGTAGAGTACTGTAAAGTAAAATAAAATAAAATTTTTTTAAAAAATGGAGAAAATAAACAGGGTATTAGGGATGGCATCACTGCCTCAATGGACATGAATCTGAGTGAACTCCAGGAGTTGGTGATTGACAGGGAGGCCTGGCGTGCTGCGATTCATGGGGTCACAAAGAGTCGGACACGACTGAGCGACTGAACTGAACTGAACTGAACTGAATGATCGTCCAACAGAGAAAGAAATCTGAGGCTGAGAAGAGGGAAGAGATTAATTGTAACTCAGAAGACAAGGAAGCTGATATCTCGTGCACAAGAGTAGTACTTGGTGTTAGCTAGGAGCACAGATGGTTCATCTGTGGTGTCTAAAGAAAGGGAAAGAATATGAGCATAGGTTTGGCAGGTGTGTAACTATCTTGGTAAAAGTTCTATTCTGGCAGCTTCTTTTTTCTCAGTGATTACAAAGTAAAATCTGAGGTTAAAGATAAGGGAGAAAGTATTGAAAGAACTGAGGAGAAAGAAGACATGAACTACTTATTTAAGAGAGTTGGAATGGGAAGTGACTTGGGAAATACAAAGTGGTTACTGCAAAGCTTTAAGGGCTTCTTGAAGCTACCTACTGTTAATTTAAATTGTACTTTTAAAAAAAGGGTTGAAAGGATTGAAGAAGGTGAGAGATAGCAAAAAATAGTGAATAAATGGAACAATAGTTTCAGTAAGATACTTGAATTGTGGGAGATGACATATTAGAGACAGTATGTTTAAAACAAAAGCAAAGAAAAAAAAGTTGGTCACAGAGTGGGGTCAATAAATATTTGTTAATCTATTGCAAATAAAAGATAATAATAAAACAGCACTTTTATTTCTCTCAGATTTTATTTCTGTCTGCTGCTGCTGCTGCTGCTGCTGCTGCTAAGTCGCTTCAGTCGTGTCTGACTCTGTGCAACCCCATAGATGGCAGCCCACCAGGCTCCCCTGTCCCTGGAATTCTTCAGACAAGAATACTGGAGTGGGTTGCCATTTCCTTCTCCAATGCATGAAAATGAAACGTGAAAGTGACATCGCTCAGTCGTGTCTGATTCTTAGCGACCCCATGGACTGCAGCCCACCGGGCTCCTCCGCCCATGGGATTTTCCAGGCAAGAGTACTGGGGTGGGGTGCCATTGCCTTCTCCATTATTTCTGTCTACTTCCCCCAAAGTCCTACTTTCCCATAATATTTGCATCAGAAGTATTTTATAATGAATAAAACAATCCTTCTTGGTGAATCTATTAATATTTTAAGTGAATGAATTTCATTAAAAAACTTGAGAGGATCCAAATGTCCAAGCTATAGCAGCATATGCTTAGAATTACACAAAAACATATTAACCAAAACACTGAGATATCTTATCTGTCACTCTGCATGTACCTGAAGTCAGTTAGGCTTTTCTCTACAGATTAATCTGCAAATGGAATTTAAAAGTTCCTTTCCTATTGAACTGTCATTTAATCTAACTAATCCTGTTATTTTAATGATATATCCTTTTGCTGTGCATTACAGCTTTGAAATTAATTAGTATCCAGATTCACTGAAGTGCACCTTCTCTGTAAAGTGACTGTAAGAAGGATTAACGAACGGGCAGTGAGGATCACTTGTGAAAAACGTGGGCACTTACAAGCTCATTGCATTCAACTATGCTAAACTTTTCAGTTTGGCTAGTTCTTCATTAAAGAGCATTTCTGTTTTAAAACTGTCCTTTCACAGTCAGATGGGGAAATATATACATATGCATTTTCTTTTCTATGGTATTGTGAATATATATATCTATAGTCAAAGTCATGGTTTTTCCAGTACTCATATAGTGAGAGTTGGACCATAAAGAAACCTGAGCACTGAAGAATTGATGTTTCTGAGCTGTGGTGTTGGAACAGACTCTTGAGATTCCTTGGACTCCAAGGAGATCAAGCCAGTTAATCCTAAAGGAAATCAGTCCTAAATATTCATTGGAAAGACCAATGCTGAAGCTCTAATATCTTGTCCACCTGATGCAAAGGACTTACTGACTGAAAAGACCCTGATGCTGGGAAAGATTGAAGACAGGAGGAGAGGGGGACAACAAAGGATAAGATGGTTAGATCGCATCACCAACTTGTGCGACCCCATAGACGGCAGCCCACCAGGCTCCCCCTTCCCTGGGATTCTTCAGACAAGAATACTGGAGTGGGTTGCCATTTCCTTCTCCAATGCATGAAAGTGAAAAGTGACATGAGTTGGAGCAAGCTCTGGGAGTTGGTGATAGACAGTGAAGCTTGGCATGCTGCAGTCCATGGGGTNGGATTCTTCAGACAAGAATACTGGAGTGGGTTGCCATTTCCTTCTCCAATGCATGAAAGTGAAAAGTGACATGAGTTGGAGCAAGCTCTGGGAGTTGGTGATAGACAGTGAAGCTTGGCATGCTGCAGTCCATGGGGTCACAAGGAGTCAGACACAACTGAGCAACTGAACTGACTGATACATATATATATGTATGTGTTGATTTGTGCTTAGTCGTTCAGTCATGTCTGACTCTCTGACCCTATGGACTGTAGCCTCCCAAGCTCCTTTATCCATGGGGATTCTCTAGGCAAGAATACTGGAGTGGGCTGCCATGCCCTCCTCCAGAGGATCTTTCTAACACAGGAATCAAACCCAGGTTTCCTGTAATGCAGACAGATTCTTTACCAGCTGAGCTACCAGGGAAGCATGTGTGTGTGTGTATGTGGTTGTAGGACCTATGTATGAGAAAAAATTAGTATAGGTATAAGCATTAAGATGGCCATGATTAGGCAATCTTTGAATTATGGGGCAATAGAGGTCAGTTCAGTTCAGTTCAGTTCAGTCGCTCAGTCATGTACGACTCTTTGTGACCCCATGAATCACAGGACGCCAGGCCTCCCTGTCCATCACCAACTCTCGGAGTTCACCCAAACTCATGTCCATCAAGTCGGTGATGCCATTCAGCCATCTCATCCTCTGTTGTCCCCTTCTCCTATATGGACTCTGAGGGAGAAGGAGAGGGAGAGGGAGAGGGTGGGATGATTTGGGAGAATAGCATTGAAATATGTATACTATCATGTAAGAAATGAATTGCCAGTCTATGTTCAATGCAGGATGCAGGATGCTTGGGGCTGGTGTATGGGGATGATCTGGAGGGAAGATGTGGGGTGGGAGGTGGGAGGGGGGTTCATGTTTGGGAGTTCGTGTAAAAAAATAAATAAATACAAAAAAAATCATCTAAGTTTATTAAAATATATATTAATAGGTTCCATCTGAGACATTCTGATTTTAATTGACAAATAAGTTTAATTTCACTGCAGGTGGTCAAACTCTGAGAAAAAGAGATTTGTACACTATTCTACCCTAATTTAGTTTGCACTAAAGACCACAAACTGAAAGGTACTGTAAATTCTCATACCTGAAAACACTCTATAAACACTTGTAGGTAAATCTTTTTCCTTCAACATTTTCCTATTTTAATTAATAAGTAAAGAAAACAGATTAAATCCCTTCATAATCCTTATGTGTACTCTTGAACAGTTTGATACAGAAAATGTAATCACTGAAATTGCTGGTTGTCAGTATGATAAAATATTGATGTAAGCTTACCACCAGTTTCTATGGATACAGCCACATATTTTTACATTTTCATCACAGGTCATGTGAACAGCCAACAGAAATATATAGATTTAATTCTATATGGAACAAGAGAATTATAAATAAGGAAATATTTCTTGTATTAATGAGAGAAATAAAGCTGAAATATTTATTAGGGATATAATTCAATACAATCCTGGTCTAGTAGCAAACGTAATTTATACAAAAATACTATTTTAAGCTCATAGTCAACTAGAAAGCTATGAGTTCAAAATCATTAACTTGGTATAGGAAAGTTTAGGCAGACATACAATCTGAACTCCATTAAGCTAGTCTTTATATATGTAGATAGGCTTTTGTATCTGTATGTATATTTTAGTGAAAATTTTCCTTTCCATAAAATGAGATTTTTTTCATATTCATAGTCTTCAAAAAGTTAATTTGTTTCCTAAGAGTACAGTCTAGTCTAGATGATTTGTTTTATTTCTGATTCAATAATTTAGATTCTATTATTCAGTCTCTGGGGAATGACAGAGCAAGCATAACAGAAGGTTAAAGCACAGGAAGTTTTGTGTGCTCATGGCTTGAATGAAGCATGTGAACACCTAAATAAGGCTTCAGACAGATTATTTTTAAAATAGCTTTTTTTAAATTTATTTATTTTAATTGGAGGCTAATTACTTTACAATATTGTATTGGTTTTGCCATAATCTCTGTTCAGAAGAAAAGCTGATTGACACACTGGGAAAAGGAAGAATTTAAAATAGCTTTTTAAAATTTAAATTTATTTATTTATTTATTTATTTTTGTATTTATTTATTTTTTTACACGAACTCCCTTTAATTGGAGGCTAATTACTTTACAATATTGTATTGGTTTTGCCATAATTTGTGTTCAGAAGAAAAGCTGATTGACACACTGGGAAAAGGAAGAATTAAGAGAATATTGTTTATTGTTTCAAGAAAATCAGTTAAGCTTAGGCCCCAAACATGCATCCTCAACTAAGAAAAAAAAAATATGTACAGTTCATTGGACTGATTCTCCTACTCAGAATGGCCATCATTTCACTCAAGCAAGAACATAAACTCAAAGGGCTTATCAAATATTCATTCATGCAATATGAAGCCACAATATGTTCATTGAGAGAATTTCTGTTAACTATTTCCATCATCTTACATTTCCAATGATAATATGGCATTCCAATGATACATTAATGATAATTATAGATTGATGTCTTAGGTAATTTCCTCTCTGAAATAATCATTACTATAACAAGTGTGTTTGGCCAAAATATTGTTGAAATATATGTGTCCCAATTGTTACTGAAGCAAGTGAGAAGATAATCTGCTAGGAAAATAGGAAATATAAACTGTTAAGTTATTTGGTAAGTGAAAAAGACAATAATTAAGGAAGGTAAGTAATAATAAGGGCAAGGTAGCATGCTTTCTCTAATACCTACAGTTACTCTCTTGACTTCTTGGTTTTTATATCATTTTGATTGGTATAAGTTATGCCTAGTAATACTGTTATTTGCATACTTATCTCTTCTTTCAGATTATAAGTTATTTAAGACAAGGGCAATCATTTATTTATCTTTGCTCCCTCCTTGGTTTTTATAATGTATGTATTATAAAGAGCAGTGTTGATTGAGTTTAATTAAACAAAAGTAAGATTGATTGTAGACAGGAATTTCTATCGTTCAAGATCTTAAAAGTGTAGATATCCCACAAATTGATCTAATGGAAAAGATGGTAATGAAAGTGAGTGGCTGATTTTTGAAGTTAAATATGATTGCAAAGTTTGAGAGAAAAAGATCTTAAAAGACTTGATTAATATTAAGAATTCTTAATTACTAAATAATCTTAATTACTAAAACAATGCCCAAAGTTGGAATAATATGGAAATATAGAGTATCTTATGGTAAAAGTGGAGAAGGCAATGGCACCCCACTCCAGTACTCTTGCCTGGAAAATCCCATGGATGGAGGAGCCTGGTGGGCTGCAGTCCATGGGGTTGCTGAGAGTTGGACATGACTTAGTGACTTCACTTTCACTTTTCACCCTCATGCATTGGAGAAGGAAATAGTAACCCACTCCAGTGTTCTTGCCTGGAGAATCCCAGGGACAGGGGAGCCTGGTGGGCTGCCATCTATGGGGTAGCACAGAGTCAGACACTACTGAAGCGACTTAGCAGCAGCAGCAGCATGGTAAAACTGTGAAAGTGCAAGTCACTCAGTCATGTCCGACTCTTTGCAACCCCATGGACTATAGAGTCCATGGAATTCTCTAGGCCAGAATACCGGAGTGTGTACCCTTTTTCTTCTCCCTCTTACGGTTCAGTTCAGTTCAGCCACTCAGTCATGTCCGACTCTTTGCAACCCCATGAATTTCAGCACGCCAGGCCTCCCTGTCCATTATCAACTCCTGGAGTTCACTCAGACTCATGTCCTTCAAGTCAGTGATCCCATCTAGCCATCTCATCCTCTGTCATCCCCCTCCTCCTCCTGCTCCCAATCCCTCCCAGCATCAGGGTCTTTTCCAGTGAGTCAACTCTTCACGTGAGGTAGCCAAAGTATCGGACTTTCAGCTTTAGCATCAGTCCTTCCAAAGAACACCCAGGACTTATCTCCTTTAGGATGGACTAGTTGGATCTCCTTGCAGTCCAAGGGACTCTCAAGAGTCTTCTCCAACACCACAGTTTGAAAGCATCAATTCTTTGGTGCTCAGCTCTCTTCACAGTACAACTCACACATCCATACATGACCACACAGGGACAGGGGAGCCTGGTGGGCTGCCATCTATGGGGTAGCACAGAGTCAGACACTACTGAAGCGACTTAGCAGCAGCAGCAGCATGGTAAAACTGTGAAAGTGCAAGTCACTCAGTCATGTCCGACTCTTTGCAACCCCATGGACTATAGAGTCCATGGAATTCTCTAGGCCAGAATACCGGAGTGTGTACCCTTTTTCTTCTCCCTCTTACGGTTCAGTTCAGTTCAGCCACTCAGTCATGTCCGACTCTTTGCAACCCCATGAATTTCAGCACGCCAGGCCTCCCTGTCCATTATCAACTCCTGGAGTTCACTCAGACTCATGTCCTTCAAGTCAGTGATCCCATCTAGCCATCTCATCCTCTGTCATCCCCCTCCTCCTCCTGCTCCCAATCCCTCCCAGCATCAGGGTCTTTTCCAGTGAGTCAACTCTTCACGTGAGGTAGCCAAAGTATCGGACTTTCAGCTTTAGCATCAGTCCTTCCAAAGAACACCCAGGACTTATCTCCTTTAGGATGGACTAGTTGGATCTCCTTGCAGTCCAAGGGACTCTCAAGAGTCTTCTCCAACACCACAGTTTGAAAGCATCAATTCTTTGGTGCTCAGCTCTCTTCACAGTACAACTCACACATCCATACATGACCACTGGAAAAACCATAGCCTTGACTAGACGGACCTTTGTTGGCAAAGTAATATCTCTGCTTTTCAATATACTATCTAAGTTGTGTGTTTAATTTATTAGCTCAATTGTGTCTGACTCTGTACAACCCCATGGACTATACAGTCCATGGAATTCTCCAGGCCAGAATACTGGAATGAGTAGTCTTCCCCTTATCCAGGGGATCCTCCCAATCCAGGACCAAACCCAGGTCTCCCACATTGCAGGTGGATTGTTCACCAGCTAAGCCACAAGGGAAACCCAAGAATATTGGAAAGGGTAGCCTATCCATTCTCCAGCAGATCTTCCCGACCCAGGAATCAAACCAGGTCTCCTGCATTGCAGGCGGATTCTTTACCAAGTGAGCTATCAGAGAAGCTGATATCCAATGTCCAAAGTTGGAGTAATATAGAAATACAGAATATCTTATATTAGTAAGTGTTTAATTTTTTTAATAAGGATAAAATATAGATGCTGAAAGACAATAGTCATAAGAAGATGGAAAAGTGGCATGATCACATGGCATAGACAATAAAGAAAGAGAGACTAGTCAGTGACAGTGTCATATCAATGGGTCTGGAAGCGACAGCAAAGAACATGGAATTACTGACTTCACCAATGATTCATAAGATTTGAAAATTCTTTAACAGCAGGACACAACAAACTGATACACAAGTAGAAGAGCTGTCGAACTCTGTTACTTATACACCAAAGGAGAGAGGTCTGCCAATCAGAGCCCTAGAGAGCATTACATCCTGGAAGAGGGTAAGGGCAAGCTAGAGATGTAGAAGGCAGTTTACATAGGACTCCAAGTTATCTAGATTTCTAGGACTCCCTGTAGATTGACTAATTTGTATAACGTCAGTTTCCCAACTCAGGGACATAAGAGCTATCCCCAGATATTGGTACCTCACCCTGGGACAATTAGCATGTGTGTATAGTGGGCTTGGAGTACAAAAGCCCCGTAGGAGAAGTGATTAGGGTATGGACTTAATCAGCTAATCAAGAAATTGGGCTTCCTGGTGGCTTAGATGGTAAAGAATCCACCTGCAATGCAGGAACCTGGGCTCAGTTCCTGGGTCTGGATGATCCTCTGGAGGAGGGCATGGCAACCCGCAACAGTATTCTTGCCTGGAGAATCCCCATGGACAGAAGAGCCTGACAACAGTTCATTTGGTCGCAAAGAGTCAGACACGACAGAGACTAACCACAGCAAGGAGAACCAGTCAGCCGCTAGCTAAGACTTTAAATAAAGTCAAACCCACATTTAAAAAATAAAAGAAAATCTAAAACTTATATTAAAATCTTCACTGCTAAGTTCAAGAAAATGGAGAGGGAGAAGCTTCCTTCCTTTCCAAATGAAAATTCATAGTTGCTCTTTATATATCTTGTCAGAAGATCTGATCTCTTTAGAACTAAGGAGCTACATTAAGGGAGCATCTGGGAATACTTGATCAAAGTCTGTATCATCATGTATAAAATTTTAACAAGTATGAGAAACACAGAATTCAACTTATCCCTTCAAGATTTAGAAAAATATTTTTATAAGAAAATACTATATATATTATAAAACATGACTATCAAGTTGTAGAATCCCTAAATCTGGGTCCTCAACTTATGAAATGCAGAACTACTCTAAACAGTTTCAAGGTTAATTTCAAGTACAGTGATCCTATGAGGGATGTAACATCCTTGTAACATCCTTAAGATGCTACATTGTACTCTGAAAGAAATGCTTCTCTAATTCTGACCTCTCAGAATGTTTTCTTTGCTCCATCATATATCTCCATGCACACACATACACACATACATACGCATACACTCCAGACCTCTGTTAACATTTTTACTGGATAAATTATCTATTATATTTTTGATGATTTCTCTGAAGAAGATTAAACATTAAAATTATAGAAATTGTTATAGGATATTCTAAATATATGAAGTTGATATTCATAAGAAAAATCATATACCCTGGTGTTGCTAATAAGAGATTTAACAATGACCCAAATGACCATCAGTGTGACCTAGTAGAATACATTTTGTGTTCCAGTATCTGATTCTTTAAAATGAAACTAGGATCAAAGAAAATTGCACCAAACAAATTAAACAGCAAGGAAGGTTTCATCCAAGACTACTAGAAGAGGGTAGAGAAACTGAACTCAACTCCACTGAAACAAAAGCAAGAAAGTTTTTAAGTACTAGGGTGAGCTATTAGAAAGGTAGTGGAGGAAGGACTTTTGTGGGGAGGGTGGTCAGTGTGGTCAGGGCACCAGTGTGTGCTAATTTGCACTTATCTAACTTATATACCCTCCCACAGAGCCAGGGAAATATACTTTTTTTTTTTAAATAAATTTTTTGGATTGTAGTTTCCCAGGTGGCGCTACTGGTAAAAGAACCTGCTTGCCAATAAAGGAGACGTTAAGAGACACAGGTTCAAACTCTGAATCAGGAAGATGCCCTGGAGAATGAAATAGAAACTCACTCCAGTATTCTTGCCTGGAGAATCCCAAGGACAGAGGAGCCTGGCAGGCTACAGTCCACAGGGTCACAGAGTAGGACACGACTGAAGCGACTCACATGTATATGTATAGCTGCAATGTTATTAGTTTTGGCTGTACGGCAAAGTGAATCAGCTATACATATCCCCTCTTTTTTTGAATTTCCTTTCCATTTACGTCACCACAGAACACTGAGTAGAGTTTGCTGTGCTATACAGTGAGTAGGCTTTCAGTAGTATCTACTTTATACATAGTAGTGTATATATCGGAGAAGGCAATGGCACCCCACTCCAGTACTCTTGCCTGGAAAATCCCATGGACAGAGGAGCCTGGTGGGCTGCAGTCCATGGGGTCGCGAAGAGTCAGACATGACTAAGCAACTTCACTTTCCCTTTTCACTTTCATGCATTGGAGAAGGAAATGGCAACCCACTCCAGTGTTCTTGCCTGGAGAATCCCAGGGACGGGGGAGCCTATAAGGGAGAGTGCCCATAGACGGGCTGCTGTCTATGGGGTCACACAGAGTTGGACACGACTGAACTGACTTAGCAGCAGCAGCAGCAGCAGCACCTTCCTTCCCCTCCTGGTATACATACACTTGTTCTCTATGTCTGTGTCTCTATTTCTGCTTTGCAGATAACTTCATCTGTACCATTTTTCTACATTCCACATATAAGTGATATATTTTTCTCTTTCTGACTTACTTCATTCTGTATAACAGGCTCTAGGTCCATCCATGTCTCTGCAAGTGACACAGCTTTGTTCTTTTTTATTACTAATACTCCACTGTATATATGTACCACATCTTCTATTCCTCTTTTGATGGACATTTAGGTTACTTCCATATCCTGGCTATTGAGGGCTGCAATAAACACTGGGATACATCAGACTACACATCCAAGCAATGACTTCCAGGTCCTAGAGAAAGACATTCCTGAGTTGTTACTCTGGCTAGAGGCTGAGACAAGACTTTGGTAAAGAATTTAGAATTCCAAGGTTTTTAAAGTAAATGCTCAAAGAAGAAGGGAGCTACTGTTAAAAAGAAACCTGTGAAAGGTTTACTCAAGCTGAGTGGAATATTAAGGTCATTTTGGTCATGTGGAAGAGAAATTTTTTAATCCTTTCAACTACATTATAAATTTCAATCACATGTTTACTTATCTCTGTAAACCAATGTCTCTTCATCAGTTTATTTATACATGTATCCAGTATCTATTACATGACCTACACGTGATTTAGCTAGGGAGAGGTAAACTTTAATGAGGAATTTAAAATGTTAACAAAACAAAGAGGAAGGAGTGAATAAATTGCTTCAGAAGAGTAAGTAAACCATAGGTGCCTATGAATGTGTTCTTGAAAGTTAGGGTGTGTACTTAATACACAGTCATATTCCAAATGACTTGGTAAAACTCACTAAAAAAAAATAAATAAATAAAAAGCAAAATTAATCCTTTTATGAAGTGTTTTTCCCCCAATTGTCTACCTTTTACTTCTACATTTTAAAATCAGATGTTTTTTCAGGACACATTCATATTTTGATTTTTTTAATTTTATGGAACGTATCAATGTATGAAAGTGAAAGTGAAGTTGCTCAGTCATGTCCGACTCTTTGCGACCCCGTGGACTGTAGACCACCAAGCTCCTCCATCCATGGGATTCTCCAGGCAAGAGTACTGGAGTGGGGTGCCATTTTCTTCTCCAGGGGATCTTCCTGACCCAGGGATCGAACCCAGGTCTCCCACATTGCAGGCAGACGCTTTAACCTCTGAGCCACCAGGGAAGCCCCTATATCAATGTATGTGAAAGTCATATTTTATGGGTACTAATTTTAGAAATGATAATGTAAATGTTTGACTTTTTATTTAGTATTTTGTTCTGCTTTTAATTTGGATTGTTGTTGCTGTTGAAAACCAACCCTAAATATTGACCTCTTTGCTACTTGGCTATATGTCTTTGTTCTATTTCTTTAAAAGGAATCAGTTTTACAACACATACTTTTCAATGTTTTTATTTTCCCACTCACCTCAAATAAGCTAAACCCCAGATGAACTTAGTTTTGGTTTCTGATATTAAGTTATTCCAGAAATGGAAATGTCACTTTGCAGTTTAACTTTATTTATTTATTTATTTTAGAGCTTCCATTTTACTTTATTTTACTTTACAGTACTCTATTGGTTTTGGCATACATTGACATTAATCTGCCACGGGTGTACACGAACTCCCAAACATGAACCTCCCTCCCACCTCCCACCCCACATCATCCCTCCGGATCATCCCCATACACCAGCCACAAGCATCCTGCATCCTGCATTGAACATAGACTGGCAATTCATTGCTAACATGATAGTATACATATTTCAATGCTATTCTCCCAAATCATCCCACCCTCTCCCTCTCCCTCTCCCTCAGAGTCCAAAAGTCCGCTCTACACATCTGTGTCTCTTTTGCTGTCTTGCATACAGGGTCCTCATTACCATCTTTCTAAATTCCATATATATGTGTTAGTATAGTGTATTGGTGTTTTTCTTTCTGGCTTACTTCACTCTATATAATCGGTTCCAGTTTTATCCATCTTATTAGAACTGATTTAAATGTATTCTTTTTAACAGCTGAGTAATACTCCATTGTGTATATGTACCACTGCTTTCTTATCCATTCATCTGCTGATGGACATCTAGGTTGTTTCCATGTCCTGGCTATTATAAATAGTGCTGCGATGAACATTGGGGTACATGTGTCTCTTTCTATTCTGATTTCCTCGGTGTGTATACCCAGCAGTGGTATAAGCCAGAAAGAAAAACACCAATGCAGTTTAACTTTAAAAGCTTCCTGTTGTTGACGAATATATACACATGTCAATAATCCATTGTTTAACAGTGAATGCCAGGCTCCTGAAAAACCAAGCAGGTGGAGAGAGGACAATTACTCATCTTTGGAGATGACATCTTTGAAAGGGACTTTTATAGAAAGTATTTTAAAACACATTTATTTGCATTAAATATTCCCACCATTATAAGCAACAAATACACTGTGGAATAGTAATGGAGATGCAGAAAAGTCCTTTTTCTGGCTTATTTCACAGCAATAGCATTTCTCTTCATACCTCCCTTACATTTTTGTTAACAATTATTTGTTATTTTTGGTTGTGCTGGGTCTTCCTCGCTACGCACAGCCTTTCTCTAATTACAGTGAGCGGGGGCTTCTACTCTTGGCTGCAGTGCAGGGGCTTCTCATCCCAGGGGCTTCTCTCACTGTGGAGCACAGGCTCCAGAGGGCACAGGCTCCAGGAGATGTGGCATGCTGGCTTAGTTGCTCTGTGGCATGTGGAATCTTCCTGGACTAGGGATTGAACCCATATCCCCTACATTGAAGTGGATTCTTATCCACTGTACCACCAGGGAAGTTCCCCCCACCCCACCCCCACCTTATATTTTTTAAGCACTTTAAAACTTTTCACATCACTTATCCCATTGTAAAGTTTAAAAACTGTACAATTCCCCTTACAAAAGCCCAACTGAACAAACATACACTAATATTTTATACCACCCATGTATTTATTGAATTTTGCTTGTTATATGATATATAAAAAGGCCTTTTAAATTATTGAATGCCCAACACAATAACTGAACTTGAAAATTTTCTAAAACTACATATAAAAACAAGTGTTCTGAGAGCTAGATTTTTCATTTCAGTGGTAAGGGGAAAATAATTTACAAACATAAAGCAAGTGAAATTTTTCATATATCGTCAATATTACTGATTTTTAACTGTGTGTTTCTTATATAATTAGAGTGCCACCTAGCGGGGAAGTCCATTAGGCCAGGTGTGCTTCAGTAGTTCTAATAAGACAGTTCCCTAATTTTCCATCTTGCTAGTAAAGCTAACCTGGAGAAGGAAATGGCAACCCAGTCCAGTAATCTTGCCTAGAGAATCCCATGGACAGGAGCCTGGCAGGTTAGAGTCTATTGGGCCTCAAAGAGTCAAACACAACTGAAGCGACATAGCACAGTAAAGCTAAGATATGAGATGATGATTGTAGTTCTGACGAAGAAGGTTCTGTACAGAATGGAGAGAAAATATAGTCACCCTGAAAGCTAATGGTGTAATTATACAGTTTGTTTTCTGAAAACTGCAGACTTCCTTAGCATAAAGATTCTCAGCACAGATGACTGTCCATTCCTCTCCCCCACACACCAAGACCCTTGACTAAAGCCTAGCATGGCTTCTACCAGCAGTGTTCAAAGTCAAACATTTTCACCTATCTGCTCAAACAGTGTTCCTCAGTGGAACTGGAGAAAGAATCTATTTATTGAGTTAAAACTGAAAGCACTCTTACAGATAAAATAGGCCATTCTACAGATGACAAAATTGAAGCTCAGTTTTAAAAAGTCAACTGCTTAGGACCTTCCCAGGTGGTCCTGTGGTTAAGAATTCACCTTGCAATGCAGGGAACGTGCATTCAGTCCCTGGGCAGGTAACTAAGATCCCACATGCCTCCGAGCAACTAAGCCTGTGAGCCACAATTACTGAGCCTACACACCACAATCAGAGAATCCACAGGCTGCGGTGAAAGATCCCACGTGCTGCAACTAAGAGCTGACTCAGTCAAATAAATAAATATTCTTTAAAAAGTCAATTGCTTAAATTGAAAGAGCAAATTAGTGCTAGAATAGGATTAGTCTCTAGAACCTGATTTGATGAGTTACAACCTGGCAGTCTCTCTACTCCATAACACTGTGTGTCTCCCTCATTTGGCTGTGATCATCTTGATGACCTCAATCAAATGTCACAAGATGTTTGGTTTGCCTGCAGTCTCCTCTACCCAAAGTTTCAACACTTTTCCAAATTCCCACCTCGTTCTTCTTTCCCAGCACATAGTACCTCATACAATATGAACATATTACAGTCCCTCAATACTTATTGAGCCCCTCACCCATCATAGCTGCACCTCTAAACTTTTCTCCCTTTGTGTAGACCTGAGACATGCTCACCATAAGAAAATGGCCTTTGTATGTCAATGGCTTACAATGATTACTGCTCTGTTTAAAATATATTGAGTAAATTATNAGTTGACTCATTGGAAAAGACCCTGATGCTGGGAGGGATTGGGGGCAGGAGGAGAAGGGGAAGACAGAGGATGAGATGGCTGGATGGCATCACTGACTCGACGGACGTGAGTTTGAGTGAACTCCAGGAGCTGGTGATGGACAGGGAGGCCTGGCATGCTGCAATTCATGGGTTCGCAAAGAGTCGGACATGACTGAGCGACTGAACTGAACTGAACTGGAGGATAATTACTTTACAATGTTGTGATGGCTTTTGTCATATATCAACATAAATTGGCCACAGGTATACATGTGTCCCCCCATCTTGAACCCCGCTCCCGCCTCTCTCCCCACCTTATCACTCTGGGTTCTCACAAAGTGCATTTGAGTCAGTTCTAAAGAGGAGGATGAACCTGGAGCCTATTATACAGAGTGAAGTAAGTCAGAAAGAGAAAGACAAATACCATAGATTAAAGCACGCATAAGGAATTTAGAAAAATGGTACCAATGATCCTACAATGCAGGGCAGCAGAAGAGACACAGATGTAAAGAACAGACTTTTGGACTCAGTGGGAAAGGGTGAGGGTAGAATGATTTGAGAGAATAGCATTGAAACATATACATTATCATATGTAAAATGAATGACCAGTGCAAGTTTGATACATGAAGCAGAACTGAACTTCTTACATGGCAGGTTTGGACTTCAGAACGCATGTCTCAAGAGAGAGTCGGGTAGAAGTTGCAAAGTCTTTTATGAAGCTGCTTCAGAAATCATACTGTCCATTCTGCTGGATTCTATTTATTAGAATCATTCACTAAATGAGTCCATTTTCAAAGGCCAAGGGTTTGATTCTAGCTCTTTATTTCTATGCTAATGGCAAAGAATTTGCAGATATGTTTTAGAACTACTCCATCCATCAGGTTTACAGAGTTGACACACACAAAAAAAATAACTGATAAAGTAAAATAATATATTATTTAGGGACAACAAACAGCTAAGGCAGATTCACAAAAATTGTTACCTTTCTAGGTGGAAGAGAAAGTAACCATGGCAAGGTTCAAAGACAGTAATGTTGGTCTGCTTCTGATACTGATGGTGGGTATTTTCTAATGATGTTTGCAACAATGTCTCCCATCTGACAAACAGTTCTCACTTGACCAGTTCTCATGTAAAAACATGGGTTCCAGATCTCCCACCCTTGAAGTTAGGTGAACTTGTCACTACTTCGATCAATATATTTCTTAAAAGTTTTGAAAGTGGTTGGAAAATGTGCAGCAGCCTGTTTCCTATTCACTAGAAGATTTGTTCTTGGAACCCTGAATTCTGATTACCTTGAGGCTGCCATGATGTCAGGAAGCTGAAAGTACTCAATTTAGGAGTTCATTCTCAGAGGTGTCAAAGCCTAGACATTGTCTTTAAAATTACTGATCATTCTGATGAGTCTAGTCTCATCAGATGAGAGGGATGAGACCTCTTGGGATGAGACCCAAGTTGTGTAATCAGTACCAGGCTTTGAATCTTCCCAGATGAGCCTCCAGGTATTGCAACACAAGGATAAGCCATCCTAGTTCAATTCAGTCACTCAGTTGTGTCCAAAACCCCATGAATTGCAGCACGCAAGGCTTCCCTGTCCATCAACTCCTGGAGCATGCTCAAATTCATGTCCATCGAGTTGGTGATGCCATCCAACCATCTCATCCTCTACTGTTCCTGTTCCCATCCTCTGTTCTCCTCCTGCCTTCAATCTTTTGCAACACTGGGGTCTTTCCAATGAGTCAGGTCTTTGCATCAGGTGGCCAAGTATTGGAGCTTCACCTTCAGTATCATTCCATCCAATGGATATTCAGGACTGATTTCCTTTAGAATTGATTGGTTTAAACTCCTTGCAGTCCAAGGGACTCTCAAGAGTCTTCTCCAACACCACATTTAAAAACAAACATCAATTTGTCCATGCTCAGCTTTCTTTATGTTCCAATTTGCACATCCATACATGACTACTGGAAAAACCATAGCTTTGAATAGGTGGACCTTTGCTGGCAAAATAATGTTTCTTCTTTTTAATATGCTGTCTAGGTCAGCCATAGCTATTTTCTCAAGGAGGAAGTGTCTTTTTTATATATATATATATATATATATATATATATATTACAAATTTCAGCCAACAAACCTAAGATTCTAAACATCATTGTTCATTAGGGAAATAAAATTTTTAATATAAATATATTTATTTTAATTGGAGGCTAATTATTTTACAATATTGTATTGGTTTTGCCATACATCAACATAAGGAAGCATCTTTTAATTTTATGGCTGGAAGTTTGATCTCTGATTCCTCTGCCTTTTCTAAACCCAGCTTGAGTATCCAGAATTTCTCAGTTCACATACTGTTGAAGCCTAACTTGAAGAATTTTGAGCATTACTCTGCTAGTAGGTGAGATTATTGCAATTGTGTGGTGGCTTGAACGTTCTTTGGCATTGCCTTTCTTTGGAATGAAATGAAAAATGACCTTTTTCAGGCCTGTGGCCACTGCTGAGTTTTCCAAATTTGTTGGTATATTGAGCACAGCACTTTCACAGCATCATCTTGTAGGATTTGAAGTTGCTCAGCTGGAACTCCATCATCTCCACTAGCTTTGTTCACAGTGATGCTTCCTAAGGCCACTTGACTTCACATTCCAGGGTGTCAGACTCTAGGTGAGTGATCACATCATCATGGCTATCTGGGTTATTATATCTTTTTTGGATAGTTCTGTGTATTTTTACCCCCTCTTCTTAATATATCCTTCTTCAGTTAGATCCATACTGTTTCTGACCTTTATTGTGCCCATCTTTGCATTAACTATTCCCTTGGTATCTCTAATTTCTTGAAGAAATCTCTAGTCTTTCCCATTCTATTGTTTTCCTCTATTTCTTTCCANACCCCCTCTTCTTAATATATCCTTCTTCAGTTAGATCCATACTGTTTCTGACCTTTATTGTGCCCATCTTTGCATTAACTATTCCCTTGGTATCTCTAATTTCTTGAAGAAATCTCTAGTCTTTCCCATTCTATTGTTTTCCTCTATTTCTTTCCATTCATTGCTTAGGAAGGTTTTCATATCTTTTTTGCTATTCTTTGAAACCCTGAATTTAAATGGGTATATCTTTCCTTTTATCCTTTGCCTTCAGCATCTCTTCTTTTCTCATATATCTGTAAGACCTCCTCAGACAAACATTTTACCTTTTATTTTCCCCCTTGTGGATGGTTTTGATCATCACCTCCTCTACAAATCTTCTTCTATAGTTCTTATGTCACTGTATCAGTTCTAATCCCTTAAATCTATTTGTCACTATTTCTGTATGATCATAAGGGATTTAATTTAGATGATACCTGAATAGCCTAGTAGTTTTCCTTACTTTCTTCAATTTAAGTCTGAATTTGGTAATAAGAAGTTCATGGTCTGAGTCACAGTCAGCTTTTGGTCTGATTTTTGTTAACTATATAAAACTTCTTCATCTTTGGCAGCAAAGAATATAATCAATCTGATTTCATTACTGCCATGTTCATGTATAGAGTCATCTCTTGTGTTGTTGGAAGAGGGTGTTTGGTATGACTCATGGGTCCTCTTGGCAAAACTCTGTTAGCCTTTGCTCTGCTTAATTTTGTACTCCTAGGGCAAATTTCCCTGTTACTCTAGGTATTTCTTGACTTCCTACTTTGGCATTCCTGTCCCCTATGATGAAAAGGACTTTTTTGCCGGGGGGAGGGGGGTGTTAGTTCTAGAAGGTCTTATAGGTCATCATAGAACCATTCAACTTCAGCTTCTTTGGCATTGGTGGTTGGGGCATAGGCTTGGATTACTGTGATACTGAATGGTTCGGGTTGGAAATGTACAGAGATCATCCTGTCATTTTTGAGACTGCACTCAAGTACTGCATTTCAAACTCCTTTGTTGGCTGTGAGGACTGCTTTATTTCTTCTAAGGGCTTCTTGGCCACAGTAGTAGATATAATGATCATCTGAGTTATATTCACTCATTCCAGTCCATTATAGTTCACTGATTCCTAAAATGATGTTCACTCTTGTCATCTCCTGTTTGAGCATTTCCAATTTACCTTGATTTATGGACCTAACATTCCAGGTTCCTATGCAATATTGTTCTTTACAGCATTGAGTTTTACTTCCATCATCACTCACATCCACAACTAGGTATGTTTTTCACTTTGGCTCTCTCACTTATATATTTCTGGAGTTATTTTTTCACTCTTCTCCAGTAGGATATTGGGCACTAAGCCATCCCAATTTGGGTTCAAATTCTCGCTCACAGAATCATGGGAAGAATTAAATGACCATTTCCCTCTACTAGATCTAGAGGTAATTTGCTATGCAATCATAACAATTGTGCAGTCAAATGTTTTTATTATTAATAATTTTATCATATATTTTACATACATACAGATTATATATAAACATATCTATATAATTCTTTAGTGTGTATGATAGATCCCATAAAAATGAAAATTTAAAAGAAAAGAAGCCCCAAGTTCTAAATGAGTGAATAGTGTGTAAAATATAAAGAACATAAAAGTAATAAACTAAATATAGAGAGGGTAAATAGGGTTTGACTGTGGAAAATTTAACTAAAACAGCAAGGGAAAGAGAAAAGATTCCCCTTGCTTTGACTATCTTCATTTTATTTTGGATCATTTTTTTGTTTTGTTTTATTTTATTGTAGTTAACATATATTTTTTTAACTTATAACATCATCTTTTCTTTGTTAGTATTTAATTTGTAGGTGGAAATACTACATTAGAACCATTGCATTGTAAAAGATCTGTACAAGCTTTTGTAGGCAATATTTGTGGATGCTTCTTGCCATTTTGTAGTACATCTTTCTGAGTGGTTAATAGCCACCTGATTAAAGAATAGATTTCAACAGATGTGGAGAATGTGTTTGGTTGACCTGACTTGCAGGATAGGACACTTCTTGTCAACTTAAAAAGTATGCACACTGTGATAGTTGTGTTTAGTTTTATTTGAGCAAAATGAGGACTAAAGCCTGGGAGACACCATTTCAAATAGTTCTGAGAAACTGCTCTGAAGAGTAGCAGGAAAGGTCAGTATATATGCAATTTTAGTGAAAAGGGAGTCTGTGCAATCAAGCATACATTTTTGCACAAGGTTAATGCTAGTCACAAGGAGCAGATGTTACCATTAGTGATTTTAGTGCTTTTCTAGATATGAGGAGATGCAAGAATTGGATGCAGAAAATCTTTTCCTGAGTATATCTAACTATCTGAAAACCTGCTCTACCAGCTTTTCCAGTGCCTAGAATCTCTTATTCCTGATCTCCCAAACTCCTTTCAAGGGAGTGTTGAAGGTCAGAGACTGCAGCAGCTTTCAATTTAATCTTTGTAGAGGTAGATGCCAAATGTCAATTTTTAGGTGGCCATCACATATGAAAATGAAAGTGAAAGTCTCTCAGTTGTGTCCGACTCTTTGTGACCCCATGGACTATACAGTCCGTGGAATTCTCTAGGCCAGAATACTGGAGTGGGTAGCCTTTTTCTTCTCCAGGGGATCTTCCCAACCCAGGCATTGAGCCCACGTCTTCCACATTGCAGGCAGATTCTTTACCAGTTGAGCCACAAGGGTAGCCCAAGAAAACTGGAATGGGTAGCTTATTCCTTTTCCAGCAAATCTCCCCAACCCAGGAATCAAACTGGGGTCTCCTGCATTGCAGAATGATTCTTTACCAACTGAGCTATGAGGGAAACCGTCACATATATGATATTCATATCTGGTACCTCCAAAAAGTTCTTCATAGACAGGTAGCAGACTTTGAATAGTTGAAACTGAGATATAAAAAACACACAGTGAAAGGAGGAAACAATTGAGTCAAGCTTACTTCCTAATTTTTTGTTCAGAAATGTACTCTTTGTCTCTCAAGACCAATTTATTTTCATATGAGCACCCTGCCTCCTGCTTAAGATAGGTGTAAACAGAGATGTTTATTTTTAAATATTTAAGGATGGTGTGAAGTGATGTCTACTAACTTAGAAAAATATAAACATTAATAATAGCAAAACTAACAACAGCAATAATAATATCTATAAACCATTTGCTATATTGTAGACAATGTTTTAAGTATACAGTTTATAAGTGGTAGATCTGGGGTTCAAACATATGTCATTTGCTTTCAGAGTCTTAATCACGACAGTTGACCTTATCTAACAGCAGATTTACATATGGAATTACTATAGAAAACAAAGTAGGTAGAGATAAAGCAAAAGATAAAAAAATATGAAGGCATACACATACATAAATGTATATATATGATAAGAATGTAGTATTTGTGCTAAGATTCACTAACTTAGATACCTGAATTTTACTTTAAAAAATAAAAACTCTCTTCCCTCTGCTGCATACATATCAGCACAAAGGAGAAGGGATGAAGTCAAACTAACTTATATATAATATATAATAAGTCAAGGAAAACTGTTTTCTTGTAATTTAAAATTTGAAATTTCTTTCAGTCTAGTTTGAGAGATACATTTAGGACAAAGACAATCTTTAAATGGTTCAGAGTCAGTCAAATAGAGTCTATACTGAATTCTGACGGCCAATGGAAAGGAAGAGCATCTGGTCAGATCCTTTACCCAAGCAACTATGAACTCATTCTTGATGACAAATAATTAACTAGAAATTGCTAGAGATACTTTCCCCATTCTTGATTCCTCTGAGGACTATAAAAATCATCACTGAATTCTTTGTAATTAAAAAACTTCAAGTCTCAAATGGAAAAATTGTTAATGGTAGAATTTCAAGGACTGTGAATGACTGTGAAAGAGATATTTTGAGAGAAGAATCTATTCTGATGGTCTTCCAATATAAGCTGAGGAAAAGAACATCTACTGAGCTTCATCATTTGATGAGCATTGCACCATAGGGATATTTTCTTGTGTGAAATTATACTTAATTCTTACACACAATTAAAGAATTACATAGCTTTTATTGCCACAAGTTCATTATCAGAATCATGGAAAATAAAGAAAAGGTAATGATATAAAGATAGAAATGTGATTTCATCACAAAGACCTAATGGCTACTAATTATTTTGGTACATTTACTTATAATATTTTTCAGCTTAATCATAATATATCTTATTATTTACATTCTATTACACCAAATATGAATCTCCTTTTGACTCATGGTGCCCAGTTTCGTATGTTCATAATATGTAATATGAATAGATTGATACATTTTAATACGAAAAGTACAGGAATAATACACAACAGACTTTAAATAATACCCTTCCTTCAGGACAACTCAGTTATAAAAGAATAGTGAATTGGTAGAACCAATTCTATAATATTGGTTAACATCAAAGCAATATTCAGTTGCTGACAATAAAGTTTATTTGCCCAGAATATTTGATGCTTATTTATACTGTCATAAAGCTAAATTTCTAAAATCTCTTCTCAGAAAGTTTCTGATGGCTAGACTGTTTAATGTGCCCACATATATATTTAAAGTTAAATTTGAATGAAAATGCCACAGCAGAAAATAATTTCTGATTCCATACCTTTCTCTTTCCATTTGTAACCTGATATTTAAGTACAATTAAACCTAAAGGAGTAAATATATATTACAGAAAATCCACAGGGGAACAAAATGGGTTTTTGTCAGACAGAATATGGAGAGTGAGGTTCTCATCATAGTGGAACTCAAGTGAGTTTCCTGTATATATGGTGGCTGTTTAGCAGCAGCTTTGGAGCTAAAATAGTCACACCTTTGGAATGGACAGCATATAGATTGGCCTCTTCTGAGAAGCCTACATTATAGGTCTTTTCTGCTGTTGGCAAAAAATCAACAAATAAGATCTCAATGTGAAAGCCTGTTCATATATCAAAATATGAGAGCTTTCAGAATTCAGAGCAGTTTTCTCCTAGTCTCTGGAGGCTCCTATAAGTCTCTTGGAGCCCTCTCTCTCTATATATATATATGTGTGTGTGTGTGTGTGTGTGTGTGTGTGCACGTGCATGCTTGCGTGTTTGCGTGTGTGTGTGAGTGTGCACTTGTGCACATGCTCAGTCATTTGGTCACCTTTAAGTCTTTGTGATCCCATGGACTTTAACCTTCCAGGGTCCTCTGTTCATGGAATTTTTCAGGAAGTAATACTTGAGTGGGTTGATATTTCCTCCTCCAGGGGATCTTTCCCACCCAGGGACTGAACCCACCTCTTATCTCTTCTGCATTGGCAGGCAGAATCTTCACTGAACCACCTGGAAAGCCCTATTTATCTATCTATATCTATTTATCTTCTATATAGTTTTACTGGCTGTTTTGTAGCTTTCTTGTTCAATTTTTCCTCTCTTGCTGTCTTCCTTCCTTATTTATCATTGTTTCAAATTTACACGGTTTACATTTCCTCATCAAAAGACTATATACACACACACACAGAGGAAAAAACAGAGAGAGAGTTTCTGCAGTTCTACAATAGAGATAGTATTCTTGATAATAACTATTAGAAAGATTTTCTTCCTGGAGCTAAAAACTTGTTGATTTATGATGATATGTTTGTTCATTCAGTGGCAGGTCTGGCTTCCTACACACATCCCTTTTTTGGCTTTAATTCACAGTACAAAGGTGGGGATAGAACTAGAGAGCAGTATAGCTGTTAAAAGATCTATCAAAAATTATTTAATTCTCCTAAAGTTGGAAACTCAGATAATCCTTTTGTTTTATATTATAAATAATGTTGTGGTTAATATATCTGTACCTAAAGCTTGGCCCACATGTCTTGTTATAACCTAGGATAGTATTTAAAACTAGATGTTCATTTAAAAGTGAGCATCTAATTCAGAAGATCTTAACACATTTATGTCCAAATCACTTCCAGAAATACATTTCAATTTATACAGTCAATAGCACTGTGTAAAGCAGCAGTATATTAATGTGTGTAATTCCCCAAATTTTGCTTAGTCTTCATGGCTAAAATGACTTAAAAACTCTAAAAAAATCAGATTTAATGGTGGACTTTTAAAAACATTATAGGTTATGAAAGAGGCCTCATATAACACTCATAGGAGTATCTTTCAAATGAAATTAAGTGAAACTAATATTTTGATACTTTGTATATATTATAGTAGGTGCTTCATAAAAGCTTTTTAATGTAATCGTCACAAAACTCTGTCAGATTAGTGCCTTATCCGTTATTACATATTTAGAAAATGTCTCAGAGAGGTTAATTAACTTGCCCTTGATCAAACAGCTTGGGTAATATGGGACTTCATATTAATACATATCAAACACTAAAACAAAAGCAGACCACACCTCCTCTTAAATCATATGGTACAAAGGGCCAATAATTCAAATTATCTGCCACTCTTCTCTGTGGTCCTTCATTTTATGTTTAATTAAAATGTGGAGAAACAAGTCCCATTTCACCATATTCATTATTCATATAAAATCACATGAGTCACACAAGAATGACAGTATAATATTGAAAATACCATCCTTTTATGCATTTACTGTCATTTAATAAACAGTAGATTACCATCCCTTGGCATGATAAGGCAAGCATACACAAAGAAAGAAAATAATTTAGCAACATTTAATTAATGGCAAGACTAGCTGTTATTTATGTGGGCTCATTTAAAGCTGCTGGTTTTAATAATCAATCTATATTTTTGAAATAATAGTAAATGGTATTGTTGCAACTTCAGTATAAATTTGGTTAAAAGATAACATTCACGTATGGAAGTAGATGAAACTCTCTCCCTCTAACAAATGAGAAACTGTACATCAACTGTTAGAAACAACTACTCCCATTATATGCAATCACTTCTTGTTATTGGCTTCATATCTTGGGTGACTTGAAGATGAGGGAATGCCTGTTATAAATAATTACTTTCCACAGCAAAGAACCACAGCTAAATAAAGTCAATTACTTCATGGAAGCAGCCTCTCACATGAGATATGGTCTATAGTAAGTAATAGTTACTGAAATGACTATGTTGAAAAAAATTCCTAGAGATTATCAGTATCTGTTTCTATCTAATCCTTTTGGCTTCTGTGTACATAAACTTGAAAACCTTCTTTAAAAAAATGATGATAGTTTTATTAAGATATAATCCACCTACCATACAATTCACTCATTATATAGTTAAAAATATACAACTCAATAGCCTTTAGTAATACAGAGTTGTGTAGATCTTACTATAATATTATAATTTTAAAACATTTTCACCCTCAGAAGAACCCCCACATACATTGTCAATAACTCACATTTCTCCCTGCTTACATTCCCCAGCCCTAAATGTCCCCTGTATTGTTTTCAGGGTCACCACAGCACTTTATAACTTTCAAAATTCCCTCTAAAAAACAAAAACCCAGACTTCTGATTATTGAACAGTTTGACAACCTGTGTCACAAATTAAACTTATTTTACTCCTATATCTTTTGTAATTCTTATTTACTTGCTTGACTGTATAGGGCTTCCTTCATAGCTCAGTTGGTAAAGAATTCGCCTGCAGTGCAAGAGACCCTGGTTTGATTCCTGGGTCAGGAAAATCTGCTGGAGAAGGGAAAGGCTACCCATTTCAATATTCTGGCCTGGAGAATTTCACGGCTTATACAGTCCATGGGGTCGCAAAGAGTCGGACACGACTGAGCGACCTTCACTTTCTTAACTGTATGCTTATTTTTATTTTCCTTTCTAGACTATTTCAAGGCATAAAGCCACATTTATAAAATAGCAATAATCTAGCTTAGTTAGCCAGTAAGAAAAGGGTGAAAGAAAGTGCATTTTCTATGACTATTAGAGAAAACAATTCAGAATGCAGAGAAAAGGGAGAAAACTTTTTTAAAATATTCGACCCAAACATGGTTGACAAAACTAGGGCACACTCTGAACAAGTTAAAATTCATTTTAATCCTTTAGCTTCCTTGACCATTCCAGACCCCTGGCATCATTTTGAATTTGCTAACACTCTGTCTTTCTTTTGACATTATTGGCCCATGATCAAATGTAACTTTTGCAGCTTTCTTCTTCAATAAAGACTCCTTTCTGGACAAAACTGTTTCTTATTCAGATGGGGATACAGCATGCTAGTCACCTGCTTATGAGAGAATATTAGCACCATGGAACTGATTCTTCATCTCTACAAGAATGGGGTTGCTTTGATGGTCCCAAAGATTGCTTTCAACTTATCTCTAAATATGCAACTCTACATTGACTGTATTGCTCAGTTTTCATTAGCACTAGCCCTGAAGACAATGCTCTTGGGAACTTGGAATGCACTATCATTGTAGAATCAGGAGTAGAATTTTTCAATGGAAAAACAAAAACACCACTAAGCTACTGAGAAGCTGCATTATTTATGTTCTAAACTAACATACAGATTTTGAAATCAGTAATTGTCAGATTAAATAATTTGTTTACCAAATGATATATGTCATCACTATTAGATCAACTGGTGGAAAATCAATCATCTCCTGAGACAGACTTTTCACCTTCAACAATCAGTGTCTTTCACTGACCATTCTCTCTCTCTCTTTCTCTCTCTCTCTGTAACATGCATGCACAGACACACATGCACATGTCTCCACCTTTGAATTTCTGTTTAAACGGTCATATCCTATTATGCACTTAGACCATCCAGGACAGCATTTTCCAGGATCAAGAACTGGCCAAGATGTTCACTATATATTAAAAATATCATGGCTTCCAGACAGCTAAACTAAGACCAGACAGAGAGCAAGTTGAGGGGCAAAGTGAGAAAGGCTTTAAAGCAGAGGGAGAACAATTTATAAGCCTCAGAGGGTATATGTGGTTCTGCAAAAGTTTAGAGGTTCTCTGTGTTTATAAAGAGGCGGATTATGGTCAAACCATTACCTTTTACTAGAGAGGTAAATTGGTTTTTGGAGGGTCAGACTTTGTTTTGTTTCTTTTTCTAAGTTTTTTTTTTTTTTTCTTTTAGATGGAAGTATAGGGTGGCTCAAACAGTAAAGAATCTACCTGCAATGTGGGAGACCTGGGTTTGATCCTTGGGTCAGGGAAATTGCACAGAGAAGGGAATGGCACCCTACTCCAGTATTCTTGCCTGGAGACTCCCATGGACTGAGGAACACGAAAAGCTATAGTCCAGTTAAGTTCAGTTGCTCAGTCATGCCTTACTTTTGTGACCCCATGAATCACAGCACGCCAGGCCTCCTTGTCCATCACCAACTCCCAGAGTCCACACAAACCCATGTCCATTGAGTCGTTGATGCCAAGCAATCATCTCATTTTCTGTCGTCCCCTTCTCCTCCTGCCCCCAATCCCTCCCAGCATCAGGGTCTTTTCCAATAAGTCAGCTCTTCACATCAGGTGGCCAAAGTACTGTAGTTTCAGCTTCAACATCAGTCCTTCCAATGAACTCCCAGGACTGATCTCCTTTAGGATGATCTCCTAAAGAGATCTCCTTGCAGTCCAAGGGACTCTCAAGAGTCTTCTCCAACACCACAGTTCAAAAGCATCAGTTCTTCAGTGTTTAGCTTTCTTCACAGTCCATCTCTTACATCCATACATGACCACTGGAAAAACAATAGCCTTGACTAGACAGACCTTTGTTGGCAAAGTAATGTCTCTGCGTTTGACTATGCTGTCTAAGTTGGTCATAACTTTTCTTCCAAGTAAGTGTCTTTTAATTTCATGGCTGCAATCACCATCTGCAGTGACTTTGGAGCCCAGAAAAATAAAGTCAGCCACTGTTTCCACTGTTTCCCCATCTATTAGCCATGAAGTGATGGGACCGGATGCTATGATCTTCGTTTTCTGAATGTTGAGCTATAAGCCAACTTTTTCACTCTCCTCTTTAACTTTCATCAAGAGGCTCTTCAGTTCCTCTTCAATATCTGCCATAAGGGTTGTGTCATATGCATATCTGAGGTTATTGATATTTCTCCCGGCAATCTTGATTCCAGCTTGGGCTTCTTCCAGCCCAGCGTTTCTCATGATGTACTCTGCATATAAGTTAAATAAGCGGGGTGACAATATACAGCCTTGACATGTTCCTTTTCCTGTTTGGAATCAGTCTGTTTTTCCATGTCCAGTTCTAACTGTTACTTCCTGACCTGCATACAGGTTTCTCAAGAGGCAGGAAAGGTGGTCTGGTATTCCTATCTCTTTCAGAATTGCCTACAGTTTATTGTGATACACACAGTCAAAAGCTTTGGTATAGTCAAGAAAGCATAAATAGATATTTTTCTGGAACTCTCTTGCTTTTTCGATGATCCAGTGGATGTTGGCAATTTGATTTCTGGTTCCCCTGCCCTTCCTAAAACAAACTTGAACATCTGGGAGTTCACAGTTCATGTATTGCTGAAGCTTGGCTTGGAGAATTTTAAGCATCACTTTATTAGAGTGTGAGATGAGTGTAATTGTGCAGTATTTTGAGCATTCTTTGACATTGCCTTTCTTTGGGATTGTAATGAAAACTGACCTTTCCCAGTCCTGTGGGCACTGCTAGTTTTCCAAATTTCCTGGCATATTGAGTGCAGCACTTTCACAGCATTATCTTTCAAGATTTGAAATAGCTCAACTGGAATTCCATCACCTCTGCTAGCTTTGCTCATAATGATGCTTTCTAAGGCCCACTNAGTCTGTTTTTCCATGTCCAGTTCTAACTGTTACTTCCTGACCTGCATACAGGTTTCTCAAGAGGCAGGAAAGGTGGTCTGGTATTCCTATCTCTTTCAGAATTGCCTACAGTTTATTGTGATACACACAGTCAAAAGCTTTGGTATAGTCAAGAAAGCATAAATAGATATTTTTCTGGAACTCTCTTGCTTTTTCGATGATCCAGTGGATGTTGGCAATTTGATTTCTGGTTCCCCTGCCCTTCCTAAAACAAACTTGAACATCTGGGAGTTCACGGTTCATGTATTGCTGAAGCTTGGCTTGGAGAATTTTAAGCATCACTTTATTAGAGTGTGAGATGAGTGTAATTGTGCAGTATTTTGAGCATTCTTTGACATTGCCTTTCTTTGGGATTGTAATGAAAACTGACCTTTCCCAGTCCTGTGGGCACTGCTAGTTTTCCAAATTTCCTGGCATATTGAGTGCAGTGTTCATGTATTGCTGAAGCTTGGCTTGGAGAATTTTAAGCATCACTTTATTAGAGTGTGAGATGAGTGTAATTGTGCAGTATTTTGAGCATTCTTTGACATTGCCTTTCTTTGGGATTGTAATGAAAACTGACCTTTCCCAGTCCTGTGGGCACTGCTAGTTTTCCAAATTTCCTGGCATATTGAGTGCAGCACTTTCACAGCATTATCTTTCAAGATTTGAAATAGCTCAACTGGAATTCCATCACCTCTGCTAGCTTTGCTCATAATGATGCTTTCTAAGGCCCACTTGACTTCACATTCCAGGATGTCTGGCTCTAGGTGAATGATCATACCATCATGATTATCTGGGTCATGAAGATCTTTTTTGTCCAGTTCTTCTGTGTATTCTTGCCACCTCTTCTTAATATTTTCTGCTCCTGTTAGGTCTGTACCATTTCTGTCCTTTATTGAGCCCATACTGGCATAAAAATTTCCCTTGGTATCTCTAATTTACTTGAAGAGATGTCTTCCCATTCTGTTATTTTCCTCTATTTCTTTAAATTGATCACTGAAGAAAGCTTTCTTATCTCTCCTTGCTATTCTTTGGAACTCTGCATTCAAATGGGGATATCTTTCCTTTTGTCCTTTGCTTTTTGCTTTCCTTCTTTTCACAGCTATTTGTAAGGCCTCCTCAGACAGCCATTTTGTTTTTTGCATTTACTTTTCTTGGCATGGTCTTGATCCCTGTCTCCTGTCTAATATCTCAAACCTCCATCCACAGTTCATCAGGCACCCTGTCTGTCAGAACTAGTAACTTAAATCTATTTCTCAGTTCCACTGTATAGTCATAAGGGATTTGATTTAGATCGTACCTGAATGGTATGATCAATATCACAGTGATCCAAGTCTATGGCCCAAACAGTAATGCTGAAGAAGCTGAAGTTGAACGGTTCTATGAAGACCTATAAGATCTTTTAGAACTAACACCCAAAAAAGATGTCCTTTTCATTGTAGAGGACTGGAATGCAAAAGTAGGAGATCAAGAAACACCTGGAGTAACAGGCAAATTTGGCCTTGGAATATGGGATGAAGCAGGGCAAAGACTAACAGAGTTTTGCCAAGAAAATGCACTGGTCATAGCAAAAACCTTCTTCCAACAACACAAGAGAACACTCTACACATGGACATCACCAGATGGTCAACACTGAAATCAGATTGATTATATTCTTTGCAGCCAAAGATGGAGAAGCTCTATACAGTCAACAAAAACAAGACCAGGAGCTCACTGTGGCTCAGATCATGAACTCCTTATTGCCAAATTCAGACTCAAATTGAAGAAAATAAAGAAAACCACTATACCATTCAGGTATGACCTAAATCAAATCCCTTATGATTATACAGTGGAAGTGAGAAATAGATTTAAGGGCCTAGATCTGATAGATAGAGTGCCTGATGAACTATGGAATGAGGTT
>SJYX01021072.1:0-10837 GCA_006410675.1 Oreotragus oreotragus
AGCAAGACTCCTGTAGCACCCCCCCCGCCACCACCGCCCCCGCCACCAAGGATCCCAGTGCTAGCAGGCAGCACTTAGCATCAGCTGTCTGCCAGGTACTGGTCTTTCTACAGTAAGCTCATCTACTCCCCTCAACAACTCCACCAGGTAGGGACTGCCATCATCAACCCCATCTTATTAAGAGAAGATTGAGGTAGAAAGAGGTGAAGTGACTTTCACCAAGTCCCACAGTCAAGAAGTTGTGGAGCTGGCATTCAAAACTCAGGTGCTCTGTCTCAGGAGCCCATACCTTTCTCCACTCTGAGCTGTCGAGGGCAGGGCAGCCCTCACGGGTGTGTCTCAGTTTTTACGCTGTTGGCAGAACAGTTCTTCCACAGTTGAAGAGCAATGAATGCTCAGTTCTTTAAAGACGGTTACTGCCTCTTATGACCTACAATTCCTGCTGCTGAGGCCTTCGGCTCCTTCGTGCCTGGAATCTCACCCTTTGAAATTCATCTCCAGCTATTGTTAGTTATTGGCACCTCAGGGTCAGTGAGTTGATCAGTGCTTATCAAAACCGGATGAGTGAGGCCAGGAGGGCTTTGAGCCCCTGGTTAGTGAAAGAAGAGCCAGGAGAGTGTGCTATTGGACAGGGCCTGAAGAGGGGATAAAGTAAAGGGAAGCTGCAGACAGGGCGAACGTAAGTCCTGGGCTTCAGCTTCCTTTTCTATGACGCCTGACTCTCATGGTTCAAGGGAATCAGTTCTCGTGTATTACAAAGCTATTCCAGGTTGAGCCCAAAGTACCCGGCAGACATTGACATCAACCACTTAAAAACTGGAAAACTTCAGAGAATATGTATAGAAGAGAGGCTTAAAAGTAGTATTTGGCCTGCTGGGGGGGCAGGGGCGATGCATGAGGGCACGACTGAGGCTCAGAGCCCACCTGGGAGACTGGGCCAGACATGGGAGTCCACTTCAGAGCCGAGACTGAGTACTCAGGATGAAAAACCCATCCAGGCCAAAGACTGCCGATGCACCACCCGTTGCCTCCCACATGCAGGGCGGACATCACTCCTTCAATCCTAGCACTCTTTCTAATCAGCCGACCAGGCAACTGTTAAAACTGATCAAATGTCTGGCCCCTGAGTAGAACACTATTTAACCACCTTTGAATCTGATCCCCATTAGTGGGTATTCAAGAAAATTAGGGCCACGAAGGGGGTGTCTTGTCCAGAGTCCCCCTAAGGTGAGTTAGACCTGCCATTTCCACTGCACTGCGCAGTGAGGGGACAGGATGAAATGGCCAGGAATTCAAAGCTACCCTTTGACTCTGAACTTTTAGCCTTGTGTCCACATCATTGAAGTTTCTCCCCACAGCCAGTCCCTTTGAGCCTCTCACCTCTGCATCTGGAAGACGGAGTGAAAGGGCTGAGGTGACAGACTCTGTGATCCCAGGACACCCTTTTTGGGCTTGTGCAGGGCTGGGAAACTGGTTTTTACCCGATTCCAGCCTAATTCCCAAGATTGAGACTTAGAGGAGAATCTGTTTCTAAAACTAAAAACCCTTTTCTCCTCCTGTCCCTACAGTGACCCTTCCCAACTCCCCGAGGCCTGGGCTGGCCATGCTTCTGTGAGAACTGGAGAGGCAGACTAGGTCTCCAGGGAAGGCAGGTGGGGCTGGCACAGGGAGAGGACAGAGGGCAGGGGCCTGCCACTGCTGGTGCCCTGGGGTCTGGGATTTGCAGCCCAGGAGGCTGCCCGCTGGCCCTGGTAGGAGTAAGACTGCTACTAACTACTAGGCGCACGCGTGCATGTGTGTGTGTGTGTGTGCGTGTGTGTGTGTGTTCAGTCACTCAGTGGTGTCCTACTCTTTGCAAACCCATGGACTGTAGCCTGCCAGACTCCTCTGTTCATGGGACTCTCCAGGCAAGAATACTAGAGCAGGTTGACATTTCCTATTCTAAGAGATCTTCCTGACCCAGAGATCAAACCCATGTCTCTTGCGTCTCCTGCCTTGGCAGGCGGGCTCTTACCACTGTGCCACTTTCAGTTCAGTTCAGTTGCTCAGTCGTGTCCAACTCTTTGAGACCCCATGAATCACAGCACGCCAGGCCTCCCTGTCCATCACCAACTCCCAGAGTTCACTCAGACTCATGTCCATCGAGTCAGTGATGCCATCCAGCCATCTCATCCTGTCGACCCCTTCTCCTCCTGCCCCCAATCCCTCCCAGCTGTGCCACTTTACCACGTGTCAAATACTGTGCTGAGCCCTAAGTATGTGATGACACGTAATCATTACAAGACTTTAGTAAGAGATGGACAAAGATGTTACTTTCACTAAAGAAACAGGCACTAAGACTTAAGTGACCCTCCTGGGGCTAAATAGACAGTAAGTGGCAGAGCCAGGATGGGGAGCCAGGCAGGGTGGCTCCAGCAGGCCACGTCATTAACCACTGTGCTTTACTGCTTCCAGTAGATGAGAGGGAAGTGATGTCTAGGATATTATTTCAAGAGCACCAGGAAAAGCACCAGCCATAAAATGATTTCTTTTTGCTTCTGTTATCTCTGCATCCTGTGTGCTTCACACTGCTCAGTGAACCAACCAAAGCCTGAGTCAGTTCATTTAACTGCTCTGCTTAACGCTCTTCAGTGGCTCCCTTGCTGTCCTCGGGACAAAGTCCACACTCCTCAGCCTGGCATTCAAATCCTGCGTCACGTAGCCCCTGACAACGTCTCCAACCCAGTCTCTTGCCCATCACTTTTCCCGCATCCGCCACACGTGGATTTCCTGGGCTTGCTGTGCTCTATCCCTTCCCCACGTCTTTGCACACGTTCACTCTACCCTGTCCACTTCATGCCCATGCGAATGTCTCTGCATCCTTCAACGCCCAGGGGACTGTGAAAGGGGAGCGGCGGGCCTGGCATAGAGCTCAGTCAGTGTGAGCGCCTGCTCCCTTCTGAGATGGACCCTTTAGGAGATAAGTGACAGAAGTTCAATTCAAGATGACTACTACAGTGAAAAGTCCAGGTGTATTTGATGCCAGATCTGGTTGGATCCAAGTATTAAAACAATGATATCAGGAATCTGTTCTGGCCATCTGTGAGTGTCAAGGAAGGGAGAAAGATTTTAAGGAATTGGCTCAAGTGATTATGGGGCTTGGTAAGTCCCAAATCTGCAGGGCAGGCCAGCAAGCTGGAGACCTAGCAAAGAACTGATATTGTAGCTTGGGTCTGAAGGTAATCTGTTCCCCCTCTTCCTCAGGGGATATTAGTACCTTAATGTCCTAAAGTAGGGTTTCTTTATTATGGATTTCAACTGATTGAATGAGACCCACCCACATCATGGAGGATAATCTTCTTTAAGTCTACTAATTTAAAGGCTAATTTCATCTAAAGAAAATACCTTCACAGCAGCATTCGGCTAAGTTGGCATAAAGTTATCCATCACAGCCTCTCCTGGGTCCGCCCTCCTCTGGTTGGTTTCATTCTCAGATAGGTTCTTCCATCTGATGCCAAGATGGCCTGCAGTATTCAAAACCTATTCTACCAGATAGTGCTATCTCAGTGGGAAGAGCACGCCTCTAACCTAGGAGTTCCAATAAGTTTGTCCTGGGGGTAGGCTTTCCCTAATTGTCCAGGCCTGGACCACATGTCCATCCATGTAACCCTACCAGTACCTGATTGGACTCAGTAAAGGGGAAGACTGGGTTCCAAGAGGAAAATTGGGGTGCTCTCACAGAGGACAAGGAATGGATCTGGGCAGTCCCAAAGTAGAGTCCATAGGGACCTTGGTTCTCCAAAGCTCCCTTCTTTCCTCCCTTCCTTCTGGTCTCCCTTTTCCTCTGTTGGCGATCTACTCTGGGAGGAGGCTCAGGAGGCCAGGGGATAACTCCCTTGGTGTGTGGAACTCTCACCTACTCCAGCTGCCAGGCCAGGCTGCTTGGTCACCACTTAGGGACAAGAAATGTAGATGTGAAAGATCTGCTATGACCATAGAACTCTCGGGCTGAGATACAGGGGTTCCAGCACTTGGTTCCAAATGTCCAGAGACGTGAGAACTGAAATCTGACCTTGGGCGTGTTACTTAATCTCTACCTCCATTTATTCAACTATAAAAGTGTTATATGAACAGTACCTGGGGCCTCCCAGATGGTGCAGTTGTAAATAATCCACCTGCTAATGCAGGAGACGCAGATTCAATCTCTGAGTTAGGAAAATCTCCTAACTGGAGAAGGTAACGTATTCCAGTACTCTTGTCTGGGAAATCCCATGGACAGAGGAGCCTGGCGGGCTACAGTCCATAGGGTTGCAATGGAGTCAGATGTGACAGCAACTGAGCAACAGCAACAACCAAACAGTACCTACTTCGCAGAATTGTAAGAATCAAAAGGAATAGAGGTAGAGTGCTTAGAAATAGCTCTTGGATCTCAAACTAACATTACTATTATTATTTTGATCTACAATGGATAGAAAGAGGAGCTTGGGACCCATTTCAGAATGGGGCTTCCCCAAGGTGGACTCTGAGGTTGAGGTGTTTCTCAGCCAGCCTCTGTGCTCCACACACACAACTACAGCAGCTGGCGGGGGTCGGGGGGCGGTGGTGCTATCTCCCCGTCCACATGTTCTGTGCACAAAGTCCTCCTGCACCTTCCCTTGCTACGGAAGCTGCGCCTGTTCCCCAATAGGCCACCAGCTGAGTGTGTGTGTTAGTGTGTGCACAGGCACACACATATGCTGGTTAATATTCATCCTCATTAATTGTGTCCTGAATGTGTGCAGAAGTTATTCTAGATCAGAGATGGATTTCCTCTCAATTATCTTATAGGCAATGATAAGGGAGTCAGCCCCTCCTTCCCACTCCTCCCATTGCCCCCGATCTTACCCCTGAGGTGATGAGATGAAAACCAGATAGGAGAGTCTCCTACATGAGAAACGGGACAATCCATAGGCCAGGGATGGTAAACTGGGTTTTCTCCATTTATCTATAGGAGGTAGATAGCCATTTCCCTCCCCTCTTGAAAGAAAAACTGAAAAAGTCTTTTCTTCTTTGAGATGGGATGGGAAGGATTCTCAGTCTAAGCTTCTGGAACATACACACCTAGGGAGCTAGTGCTCGAGTCTTCCTGGTACCTCAGGGGCTTCACCTGGGGACCTGGCCCTGGCCATAACCTTCTGGCTCTCTTGGAGAGATAGAAGCTTTGTTATCATTTTCTAAATTGTGGCACGATACACATAACCTACAGTTTACTGTCTTAATCTTTTCAAGTGCACAGTTCAGTGACGCTCAGCACACTCCCATTATTGTGCACCCATCACCATGATCCATCTCTAAAACTCTTTTATCCTGCCCAACTGAGACTCTGTCCATAACCCCTGTCCCCTCAGGCCTGGCAACCACCATTCTGTTTTCTATCTCTATGAATATGAGATACTACTCCAAGTACCTCATAGAAGTGGGATCATACAGTGTTTGTCTTTTCTCGACTCCCCTGGTGGCTCAGATGGTAAAGAATTCACCTACAATGTGGGAGACCTGGGTTCGGTCCCTGGGTTGGGAAGATCCCCTGGAGGAGGGCGTTGCAACCCACTCCAGTATTCTTGTCTAGAGAATCCCCATGGAAGAGGAGCCTAGCAGGCTACGGTCCATGGGGTCGCAAAGAGTCGGACACAGCTGAGTGACTAGGCACACGTATTTCACTTAGCATAATTTCCTCAGGGTTCTTCCATGCTGTAGCGTGTGATCTTGAGGCTGAATAATGCTCCACTGTGTGGAAACAGCACATTTTTCTAACCCATTCAGTTCTTGGTGTGCACTTGGGTTGCCTCTACTCTTTAGTTATTGTTAATGGCATTGCTATGAACATGGGTGTACAAGTGTCTCTTCCAGACTCTGCTTTCAATAATTTTGAGCATGTATCCACAGGTGGAATTGCTGGATATGTTTTGTTATCCTTTTGGGTAAAAGCAATTATCTAAACAAGTGGCTACAGATCTAATTCTCATGGTGTGAGTGTGTGTGTGTGTGTGTACGCGTGCACATGCACACACTTAGTTGCTCAGTCATATCTGACTCTTTGTAACCCTTTGGACTATAGCCCGCCAGGATCCTCAGTCCATGGGATTCTCCAGCCAAGAATACTGGAATGGGTTGCCATGCCCTCCTCCAGGGGATCTTCCTGACCCAGGAACCAAGCCATGTCTCCTGTGTCTCTTGAATTGCAGGCAGATTCTTTACTCGCTGAGCCATCAGGGAAGCCCCTCTCACGGTGTACGAAGGGCAAAATGCTTCTAGGGAAAATGAAAGCAAAAATTTCTTCTTTACATCATATATATTTCCAAATCTCAGGAGGCTAGGGCTTCTTTTTTTTTTTTTTTTTTAATAGACACCTGAGAAATCTAAGGGAGTTTTATTTCCCCACAGTCCACATGCTGGTCACAGGTGAACAGACAAGGGAGGTTCTCAGCGACCATCACAGGCAAGCGATGAAGGCTGTCACCTCAGAGGAAGCAGAATTTCTTCCTCTGGGCCTGTGTGCTGCACAGCTGGCCACTCTGACCACAGACTCTTCATCAGTTTATGGTGATCCTGAGACCGCGGAGTCAGCTCAGACTCTACTGTTCAGGCCCCTTTGCTCACCTGACAGATACCGAGGGGCAAAATTCTGCCTGATGTGGCTCTATACCTTCTGCACAGTTCCACCAGCACCCACCGGGCAGCCACCTCAGGCCTGCAGTTCCTAACTCAGGGTCCATGGATAGATTTAGGGAGAGCTTATGAACCTCAGAATATAAATCTCCTTTTGGAAAAGTGGTCTAAATTTTATCAGATTTTCAAAAGTATGTCTGATTTAAAAGAGGTTAAATCCACTCTATGATAGGGTGATGATTAAAACAAAAAACCTTAATAAGGAGATGTTGGGAACTCCCAGAAGATTAAACAATAAGTTCACTCAAAGCAGGCCCTGTATTCACCACTAGGTCTCTGCATTTTGTAAGGGGCTGGTCATATAATATGTGTTCAACAGAGATATGCCAACAAATGAATGAGGAGGAATCTGTTAAAGACAGACAAAGAAAGTGCACCTGCACGATACGATGTAAGTCAATGAAAAAGCTGAATCAATTCATAGACATCAATTTTCCACTTAGCTGAGCAAGCACACAGCTGTTGTGCCCGTGGGGAAACATTATCATTGATCAACTTGTTCGTTCATTCATCCACTCACTCATTCATTTAACAAATATTGAGATTCGAGCACCCACCACGTGCCAGAACCAAAGTTCCATGAGACTCAGTGTTGGCCCACAGTGGGTCAGTCAGACCAGCAAATGGCCTGGGTGGCAAAGGCAGTGACAGGGACTGTACAAAGTGCTGAGAGACCAAAAGGAGGGACCTTTAAGTAGCCTACCACGAGGGAGGGTCAGGGAAGGCTTCACACGAGAAAGTAACATTTGAGCCCAAGGCTGAAAGCCTAGAAGTAGGCAGTCAGTGGGTCAGGGAGCCTATTATTAGCTCCCATTGCTCCCTGCCGGGCACACCCAGCAGATGCTTCCTAAATGTGGACTGTCAAATGAACAGTGGGGCAGAATCTCTGGGGGGAGCTCCACAGCTGGGAACTCCAAAGCACAAGTCATCCAGCCTCCCATTGTCCTTCCTCATGGAGCCTCATCCCCGCCAGACTTATTGGTTCCCTCACTGCATTTGGAAAAGTCTGACCCCGGCTTTCCCACCTTTACACACAGTGGTATCCCTCCCTAACCAGCCAGTCTCCCGCTTCTTCCCCTGTATAGGCTGGGCCATTCCCAAGGCCATTGTTTCCCCTAAAACTTCAAGAAAGCTAACTCTGCAAGCCCAATCACCTTAAAAAAAAAAAAAAAAAAGAGAGACCAAAAGGAGGGACCTTTAAGTAGCCTACCACGAGGGAGGGTCAGGGAAGGCTTCACACGAGAAAGTAACATTTGAGCCCAAGGCTGAAAGCCTAGAAGTAGGCAGTCAGTGGGTCAGGGAGCCTATTATTAGCTCCCATTGCTCCCTGCCGGGCACACCCAGCAGATGCTTCCTAAATGTGGACTGTCAAATGAACAGTGGGGCAGAATCTCTGGGGGGAGCTCCACAGCTGGGAACTCCAAAGCACAAGTCATCCAGCCTCCCATTGTCCTTCCTCATGGAGCCTCATCCCCGCCAGACTTATTGGTTCCCTCACTGCATTTGGAAAAGTCTGACCCCGGCTTTCCCACCTTTACACACAGTGGTATCCCTCCCTAACCAGCCAGTCTCCCGTTTCTTCCCCTGTATAGGCTGGGCCATTCCCAAGGCCATTGTTTCCCCTAAAACTTCAAGAAAGCTAACTCTGCAAGCCCAATCACCTTAAAAAAAAAAAAAAAAAAAATATGTATGTTTATCTTGTTTTCCCAAGCAGATTGTACACCCCTGAGGGCAGGGACATCTGTTATTCCTAATGAGAAGGCAATGCGGTAGAGAGCAATGGTTCTCAAACTCTGCAGGGGTTAGAGTCACCTGGAGGACTTGTTAAAACAGATTTCTCAGGANAAAAAAAAAAAAAAAAAAATGTATGTTTATCTTGTTTTCCCAAGCAGATTGTACACCCCTGAGGGCAGGGACATCTGTTATTCCTAATGAGAAGGCAATGCGGTAGAGAGCAATGGTTCTCAAACTCTGCAGGGGTTAGAGTCACCTGGAGGACTTGTTAAAACAGATTTCTCAGGACTCCCCTTGGAGCCTGATGGCTGAGACTCCAAGCTCCCAGGTTCAATTCTTAGTCAGGGGGCTAGATTCCATATACCTCAACTAACAGTTTGCACGCTGCAACTGAAGACCTCAAACTCCGAAATAAAGATGGAAGATCCCTCGGGCCTCAACTGAGATTCGTCGCACCCAAACAAATAAATACTTTTAAAATAAAAATAAGACCAATTTCTCAACTCCATCCCCAGAATTTCAGATTCCATAAGTTTAGGGTTGACCAAAGAATCTGCATTTCTAACAAATTCCTTAGCAATGCCATTGGCCCGGGGATCTCACTCTGAGAACCACTGGTATGGGAAGCATAGTGGTTCCAAATCCAGATGAACCTGGGTTTCAGTGCAGGCCATGCATCTCACTGGCTTGTGAGTTACATCAAGTCCCTTAGCCTCTCTGAGCTTTAGCTTCCTGAGGACACAATAATACTCAGTTTGCAGGGTTGCAGGGAACAATGTAATCTGGGAAACCCAGTCTGCACCCAGCAGATACCCAATAGAGCCTATAATGGATTGACTAACTGCCTCAGATACAGATTGGAGTGGCCATGGACTGAGCCAAGTTATTTCTCCCAAATAGGAGAGCAAGCAAATTTCAATGTCTTCCTCCCCCCACCCTCTCCCACCAGGGGGCGGGACCAGCAGAGGAGTTTGATTTGATTTCTCCAGCTCCAGTGGAAAAGGTGACACTTCTCTCCAAGCCGCTGGGTTCTTTGCTCTTCACAACACAACTTCTCCAGGCTCTGTCCTTTGCCCAAGCCCCAGAACACCCACATCATTAAATGATTGTCTTCTCAAGGACACCCTTGCTACTCAAAAAGCTTCAACTTAAATATATTCACGATTTGAATGTTTAATACACTAATTTTTAGCTGAAAATAAATTTTGAGTCTGTACAGCAAATAAGGGGGGAGTGCTTCAGGAATGTCTCTTTCAAATAAGTAGGTAAATGTTAGATAGTGGCTGTGAGTCTGTCTTGACGCCTCTGCCTCTCTCATCCCCAGCTCTCCTTCCCTCCCTCCCTTTCAGGTCTCTGTTTGCCTGAGTAAAGAGATCTTTCTTTGCCCAAGCACCAGAGGGAAGGGTCTTCTTTCCTCCTCCTCAACAGAATCACTGTGGCAGGCATGCCCACACGTACCTTAATTTATACACCAGGTTTTCATCAGTGCACTAAGAAGTTAGCTGTATATATACTTACATATAGGCACAGCCTCAAGCGGCCAAGTCTAAATAAGGACCATGGGCTTGCTTTGCAGAGACAACTTCCAGACACCCCCACCATACCTCCTCACACCTCCTTCCAACTGGAAAGCTCCCATACCCCATTTGGCCTTCCTCATTTATCCCACCCCTACACCAACCCACCCCTGTTTCTCAGCAGGATGCTCCAGGTAGGGACCTGAGTTCTGCTACCTACATGGCTGGGAGTCCCTGGGTCAGTGACTTTTCCACTCTGCTTCATGCTCACGTCTGTAATGATGATTATATCACCTGCTTTAAAGGGAGATGATGATCAAGCTAGAGACTGCTATAAGGGCCTTGGCATTTTATTCTTTCCCACTCAAGTTTTAGGTAGGAACTCAATCAACTATTAAAAATCAATAAGTGTTGCAGCGTTACTTATAATAGCCAATACATGGAAAGCAACCTAAGTGTCCATCGTTGCATGAATGGATAAAGAAAATATGGTCTCTATATGAAATGGAATATTAGCCATAAAAAGAAGGAAATTCTGCCCTTTGCAACAAAACGGATGAATCTTGTGGGCACTATTCTAAGTTAATAAGTCAGAGAAAGATAGATGACTGTATGAACTCACTTATGTGCAGAATCTAAAAAAGCTGAACTCATAGAAGTGAATCGGTGGTTACCAGAGATGGAAGGTGGAGGAGCAGGATAGGAAAAATGGATGAAGGTGGTCAAAAGGTACAAACTTCCAGTTATAAGATAAGTTCTGAGCATGTAATTATGGCATGGTGACCACAGTGAACAGTACTGTATTGTATATTTTAAAGTTGCTAAGAGAGCAACTTTAAAAATTCTCATCACAAGAAAAAAAATTATAACTCTGTAAAGAGATGGATGTTAACTAAACA
>SJYX01021074.1:26141-67427 GCA_006410675.1 Oreotragus oreotragus
GACACGACTGAAGTGACTTAGCAGCAGTGGTAAAGAATCCACTTGCTAATGCAGGAGGCACAGGAAACAAGGGAAGATCCCTTGGAGGAGGGCATGGCAACCCACTCCAGTAGTCTTACCTGGAAAATTCCATGGACAGAGGAGCCTGGCAAGCTACCGTCCAAGAGACTGCATAGAGTCCGACACAACTGAGCACATACACATAAAAATATGCAGATGCCTATCAAACTGACTTAAAGATCATTTTAAAAATAGTTTTCTTTATCTATTTTTGCTGTGCTATCTTTGTTGTGTGGGCTTTTCACTAGTTAACTGTGAGCGAGGGCTACTCTCAAGTTGCCATGCAAGTGTTTCTCATTGCGGTGGCTTCACTTATTTTGGAGCAGGTCTCTAAGGCCTTCAGGCTTCAGTAGCTGTGGAATGTAGTTTCAGTAGTTACAGCTCCTGACTCTAGAACACAGGCTCAGTAGTTGTGACACACAGGTTTAGTTGCTCCCAGACCTGTCTCCTGAATTGGCAAGTAGGTTCTTACCACTGAGCCACCAGGGAAGCCCGGACTTAAAGAAGATTCAAGAAAAAGTTATGTGATCTTTCAGATAGTGTAAAATAATGGTGTGACAAATTTTGACCATTAAGGTCAAAATTTGAGAGCTTTTTATTACAGAAAGAAGAAATAGTTTATTATATTCTTTACATACTATCTATCACATAACTGGACTTCCCTGGTGGCTCAGATGGTAAAGCGTTTGCCTACAATGAGGGAGACCTGGGTTCAATCCCCGGGTTGGGAGGATCACCTGGAGAAGGAAATGGCAGCCCACTCCAGCATTCTTGCCTAGAAAATCCCATGGACAGAGGAACCTAGTAGGCTACAATCTACGGGGTTGCAGAGTTGGATATGACTGAGCGACGTCACATCCCATAACTAAAAAGATATCCAAATATCTATCATCCTATTTATATTAACCAGATAGGTTTAGTTTTGCTACCATATTTGGGCTCAGTAGTTTAACAAAACAAGTTCTTACTTATCCTACATGCCTAGTGTGGGTTGCCATGGAGACTTGGCTCAAAGCTGTCACTCACAAACCAGGCTGTTTGGAGGCTTCATTCTGATACATGTTTCCCAATAACCATGGTGTGAGAGGAGAGGGAAGAAAATTGACCATAAAAAATGAAATTCTAGTCCTAAAGTGAAACCCATTTCTTCCACTTACACATCAGTAGTCAGAAATAATCACAGGTCTATGTACGGCCTAAGCAGACAGGAAATTGTGTGCTTAATATTTGATATTGGCTAAACTTAGCAAGAAGAGATTAGAAAGCCTTCTTCAGTGATCAATGCAAAGAAATAGAGGAAAACAACAGAATGGGAAAGACTAGAGATCTCTTCAAGAAAATTAGAGATACCAAGGGAACATTTCATGCAAAGATGGGCTCAATAAAGGACAGAAATGGTATGGACCTAACAGAAGCAGAAGATATTAAGAAGAGGTGGCAAGAATACACAGAAGAACTGTACAAAAAAGATCTTCANATGCTCTAATTAAAATCACTCATAAACTTGATAGAAAAATAAAAAAAAATTTTAATTTAAATGTTGAACCATTCCAAAGATCTACAGATCCATGTGATATCTAAAATTTAGAAAATAAGTAAAATTCTATTGTAATATATATAGTGTAATTATATAATGATGACACTCATTAGACCTTTTTGCTGAACAATAAGCCAGAACATAGCTTATTGAATCTGTACCATGTGTACCAGGGACAGGCTCCAGAAGAAAGAACAAAATACATAATCTGAAAATATATATTAATATACCTATAAGTGACTAGGAACTAGCATTCAGAATTAGTAAGGACTATAAATACAGAGCAGTATGAAAGACATGTAAAGAAGGACTGCGAAGCAACTTGGGAAAAAATCAAATACCATAAAGAACGTTAATTACCTTAATTTTAACACTAGCTTGGGAACTTCCTTAAACTTTGAACCTTATAAATGAAATTACTTTGCCAATTACTTTATTTCCATTTGCCTTTTTACCCAAACGTGGTATGTCAGGTAGCTTCCTAATCTACCAAGAAGGCTGTTATTCACTGCCTAATACAGAAGCAGGAGTAGATGAGGAGAGCACTTAAGACTCTGAGGTAGGTCTGACATTTGTAAAACAAAAGCAGGAGGGAAGGAGGATTATGTGTGAAAAGTATGAAAACTCTCAGACCATAACTCAGTGCTAAGAAAGCTTTGGCTAGACACATGGGAAATCCACTAGTCAGAGAACCCTGTTATTGGAACCCCACACCCCATAGAAATGAACCTTCACAGTCATTAGCCAGGAACAGTAAAGGAAAGTATGACCTTGGAGTGATGATTCTATGATGTGGAGCTATAGGAGGTAGCAGTGGCTACTTTCAGCAAACTGTACTCCCTACAGTAGGAAACCTGAAGGGTACATTTTCAAGGCTGCCATAACCTGTATTATGGATTAATGATTATCAATAAGTTTTAATGTGTACCTGTAGTAACCATTTGATCATTTTATTCAAGTGATTATTAACATTTAATTGTTTTATGATGTTTTTCATAAAGGGAAGGATATATCTATTACTAGATGATATTTAAATGATGAAAATAGATTAAATACAATAAATTATAAGTAATATGATAATTCCAAATAAAATTTAAGGTATCTGATAGATGTGAAAATTAAACATAATTCAGTTGAAATTCAAGAAAATGGAGTTGTGTGTGGAGGGTAGCTCAGGAACTTGTGTAGGATAGGCAATAATTTGTCAAATTTTAAAAATTATTTGTGATTTCTCAGAACTATACCATAGTCAGAGTCATAGGAATATGTGTATAGTATTTAAGGATTATGCAAATATATTTTAATATATAACAATAAAGATCATGGTGATTTTTAAAAATTACAAACTAGGAAGCAGTAAATCAGGCCTGCTTTCTCCAAATCAAACTATAATATGATGTTTTAGATTTATGTTCAGTGTGTCTTAAACGTGAAAATTATTTTTAGTTTTTCAAGTTTTGGAGTGGGCAAGAGGGTTATCTGTTGCATTATGCTCTTCAGGTTTGTGATGCCTCTTCTTCTTCCTCAATCCATTTCTCCAAATAAGTTATGTTTCAACACTAGGAATCTTTTGAAAACCACCAAATCTTTTGGAAGTAGATTTCATAATGATTGAATAAATAAACACAATAGAAAGTAACAAAAAATATTACCAAAAAATACGGGCCAAGACGTCTTTGTTCATCCAATGTCATTAATTGCCTGAAAACATAGTAAACATGCCTTCAAGTACTTAAAGCCTTTGTCCCTTTAATCACTTTTTTTCCTCTATAAACAATGGCATCTCAATGAGGACTCAGGCCATAAGTTAGCTACTTATCACAGGTTTGGTCCCTGGGAAACAAATTCTGAAACAAAGATTAACACAGGAAGTTCATTAGGGCATGCTTTTCTTATCAACAGATATGATAGGTGTAGGATAAGAATGATTAGACAGCAAAGAAGTTGGGTTTCAATGCATTCTCATCAAAGGCCTTAGCTACAGTCTCAGGGAAAACTGAATCTACAGGGCACTGAGAGTTACCTCAATGGCTCAGTGAGTAAAGAGTCCACCTGCAATTCAGGAGACACAGGAGCTGTGTGTTTGATCCTTGGGTGGAAAGATCCCCTGGAGAAGAACATGGCAACCCACTCTAGTATTTTACCTATGAAATCCCATGGACAGAGTAGTGAGGCAGGGTATAGCCCATGGAGCTGCAGAGTCAGACATGACTGAGCAACTAAACAAAACAAAACAAAAAGTTGGGCAAAGGAGGCTATCTCACTTATTATTCACACTGTGCTAATCATTCACTGAAGCTGACCTGCTTCAGGAGGTGTTCATACCTTGTACAAAGCCACTCACTTCAGTTTAGACCAGTCTCAAAGAAAGCTGACAGCTGAAGGCTGTCAGCAGCACTCTCAAGAAGCTAAAAGAATAGGTTCTTCCATCTTGAAAAAATATTAAGATAGTACTGTATGTCACAGCCTCCTATATACCTGTAAAGAAAATGACTACCTGGAGACTAAGAAGAAAACCATGCCCATGTGAGTATAGTCAGCTGATTTTTGACAAAGGCACAAAGGAGGAACAATGGAGAAAAGATAGTTGTTTCAACAAACAGTGCTGGAACAACTAGATATCCATAGAAGTGAAGTGAAGTGAAGTCGCTCAGTCGTGTCCGACCCTTGACGACCCCATGGACTGTAGCCTACCAGGCTCCTCCCTCCATGGGATTCTCCAGGCAAGAGTACTGGAGTGGGTTGCCATTTTCTTCTCCAGGGGATCTTCCCGACCCAGGAATTGAACCCGGGTCTCCAGCATTCCAGGCAGATGCTTTAACCTCTGAGCCACCAGGGAAGCCAGATATCCATATGTGCAAAAAAAAAAAAAAAAAAAAAAAAATCTAGTCACACACTTTACATCCTTCAGTTCAGTTGAGTTCAGTTCGGTCGCTCAGTCGTGTCCAACTCTTTGTGAGCCCATGAATCGCAGCACACCAGGCCTCCCTGTCCATCACCACCTCCCTGAGTTCACTCAGACTCACGTCCATTGAGTCAGTGATGCTATCCAGCCATCTCATCCTCTGTCATCCCTTTTTCCTCCTGCCCCCAATCCCTCCCAGCATCAGAGTCTTTTCAAATGAGTAAACTCTTCGCATGAGGTGGCCAAAGTACTGGAGTTTCAGCTTTAGCATCATTCCTTCCAAAGAAATCTCAGGGCTGGGCTTTAGAATGGACTGGTTGGATCTCCTTGTAGTCCAAGGGACTCCCAAGAGTCTTCTCCAATACCACAGTTCAAAAGCATCAATTCTTCGGTGCTCAGCTTTCTTCACAGTCCAACTCTAGGATCCATACATGACTATGAAAAACCATAGCCTTGAGTAAACAGACCTTTGATGGCAAAGTAATGTCTCTGCTTTTAATATGTTGTCTAGGTTGGTCATAAGTTTTCTTCCAAGGAGTAAGCATCTTTTAATTTCATGGCTGCAGTCACCATCTGCAGTGATTTTAGAGCCCCCAAAAATGAAGCCTGACACTGTTTCCACTGTTTCCACATCTATTTCCCATGAAGTGATGGGACCAGATGCCATGATTTTCGTTTTCTTAATGTTGAGCTTTAAGCGATCCTTAACAGCAATTAATTCAAAACTGATCATAAAACTAAATTTGGAAACAGTAAAAGGATCAGAGTTACTAGGGGCCAGAAAAAAGGGAGTAATAAAATCATTTTTAGGGCACTGAAACTACTAATCCCTGTAGAAAACCATATGCATGTCATTACACATATGTCAAACTCCATTGAATATACTTCCCAGGAGGTGCTAGTGATAATAACCTACCTGCCAATGCAGAAGACATAAGTGATGTGAGTTCAGTCCCTGGATTGAGAAGATTCCCTGGAGAAGGAAGTGTCAACCCACTCTAGTATTCTTGTCTGGAGAATCCCATGGACAGAGGAGCCTGGCAAGCTACTGTTCATACGGTTGCAAAGAGTCAGACATAACTGAAGTGACTTATTACAAGCAGGAGCATGGAATGTAAACCACCAAGAAGAAACCCTAAGGTAAACTATGGATTTTGGATGATAATGGTGTGTCAGTGTGGGTTCAATGATTCTAACAAATGTACCTTTTGGTGCAAGATATTGATAGTGGGGGGAAGCTATTGTTTGGATAACTTAATAACTTAGATACTTGTGCTGATTTTGTATATATATATGTATGAACCTATGTATGCATGTGTATGCTTATTAGTTAGTCAGTTAGTTACTTCAGTTGCTCAGTTGTGTCAACTCATTGAGACCCCATGGACTGCAGCATGCTAAGCTTTCTTGTCCATCACCAACTCATGGAACTTGCTCAAACTCATATCTATCGATTCAGTGATGCCATCCAATAATCTCATCCTTTGTCATCCTCTTCTCCTGCCTTCAGTCTTTTCCAGAATCAGGGTCTTTTCCAAGGATTCAGTTCTTCGCATCAGGTGGCCGAAGTATTGAAGTTTCAGCTTCAGCACCAGTCCTTCTGATGAATATTCAGGACTGATCTTTAGGATGGTTGGATCTCCTTGCTGTCCAAGGGATTCTCAAGAGTCTTCTCCAACACCACAGTTTAAAAGCATCAGTTCTTCAGAGCTCAGCTTACTTTATAGTCCAACTCTCACACCCATACACAACTTCTGGAAAAACCATAGCTTTGACTAGATGGACATTTGTTGCAAAGCAATGTCTCTGCTTTTAATATGTTGTCTAGGTTGGTCATAGCTTTTCTTCCAAGTAGCAAGTGTTTTTTAATTTCATGGCTGCAGTCACCATCTGCAGTGATTTTGGAGAACAAGAAAATAAAGTCTATCACTGTTTCCATTGTTTCTTCATCTATTTGTCATGATGTGATGGGACCAGGTGCCATGATTTAGTTTTCTGAATGTTGAGCTTTAACCCAGCTTTTTCACTCTCCTCTTTCACTTTCATCAAGAGGCCCTTTAGCTTCTCTTCGCTTTCTGCCATAAGGGTGGTATCATCTGCCTATCTGAGGTTATTGATATTTTTCCTGGCAATCTTGAATCCATCTTGTGCTTTATCCAGCCTGGCATTTCACATGATGTACACAGCGTATAAGTCAAATAAGCAGAGTGATAATATACAGCCTTGTCATACTCCTTTCCCGATTTGGAACCAGTCCATTGTTCCATGTCTGGTTCTAACTGTTGCTTCTAGACCTGCATACAGATTCCTCAGGAGGCAGGTCAGGTGGTCTGGTATTCCCATCTCTTTAAATTTTCCACAGTTTTTTGTGATCCACACAGTCAAAGGCTTTGATGTAGTCAATAAAACAGAAGTAGATTTTTTTTTTTCTGGGACTCTCTTGCTTTTTCTATGATTCAGTGATAGGCAATTTGATCTCTGATTCCACTGCCTTTTCTATATCCAGCTTGAACATCTGGAAGTTCTGAATTCATGTACTGGTGAAGTCCAAAAATCTATGTTTCATGGCTGTTAGTAACTTTTCATGATTATTGATGCGTGTTATATGGTAGAACTATAAATATAGATGAAGAAGGTAATTTTATTTGGTCTTGTGTTTTGATCTACCAAGCATTTCCTTAGCTTATTACATTTTTTGGGAGCACTGGCACATTGCCCTTAACATTTCTAGGTTTTAGGAAAATAATAGAGAACCAAATTTGATGCTCTTCCTCATAGAGTATACTTCCTTGTGATTAGTCACTCAGTCATGTCTGACTCTTTGCAACCTCATGGACTGTAGCCCACTAGACTCCTCTGCCCATGGGAATTCTTCAGGCAACAATACTGGAGTGAGTTGATATGCCCTCCTCCAAGGGATCTTTCTAAACCGAGGATCAAACCCAGGTCTCCCACTTTGGAAGTGAATTCTTCACTGTTTCAGGCACCAGGGAAGCCCAGAACCTAATTCCTGATGAGTTGCTTATCACTAGCTCTGTCACAGAAAGAAATCAAATGTTTATGGTAGTCTTTAAAACAAAAAAGAAAAACATAAGCTACTTCTACTTAGGTTTTATTAAGTCTTTTTAATTGATTTTTAACTATTTAAGTAATTTGCTTTGGAACTTTGAGAGCAAGATCCATTTCTTTCTACCTCATTTATTTCAAAGTTGAATAATTGTGCTAGGTTAATTGCTGCTTTAATTTGTGTTATAACTTTAATTTTGCTCTTATGGGTGGAGTGAATTAATTCATATTTGTGCCAAAAAATCTAGCCTGTTCATTTTCTAGTTTATTTGTCAAAACAAATATTATAATAGCATTCATAATTTGCCTGATAGATAATTTTCTTGTTGCTCTGTATCTTAAATATTTGGCTGCAACACAAGTTATTATTTGGTATTTTGTAAAATATAAGAATTTATGGTAATGTGTTAAATTCAAAACATGATATTACTGGGGGTTTCTCCAGTTGTTAGTGTTAGTCTAGTGGCTAAGACTCCATGTTCCCAATGCAGGGGGACTGGGTTTGATCCCTGGTCAGGGAACTAGATCCCTCATGGCACAATTAAGGGTTTGCATGCTGTAACTGAAGATCCCACATGCTGCAACAAGTATCAAAGATCCATGTGTCATAACTGAGACCCAACATGGCCAAATAAGTAAATATATAAATCTTTTAAAAAATATATGTCATTACGATTCCTAATGTGTGGACATTGCTTAGCTTTATATGAGTGATGCAAATTTTCATTGAATCATGATCATTACTACATGATTAAAACTGTGACCTGAAATAATAACAAGAGGGTAAGAATTAACACAAAAGGCACATGAAGGCAGCATTTACCATTCAAAAGCATCAGTTGGAAAGTCACTAAAGTCACTAAGTCACTATACAAAATAATTTGTCAAGTATATTTGAAAACCTTGTGTTCAACCAAAATGAACAGATCTCTTTGCTGAATAATTTCTCTGAAATTGTATTATGCTAATGTGCAATTTAAAGTTTTTAGGCTGACATTGCATTCTCAGCTTTTCTCTGTGATGATGATGGTTATGACAATGATGATTCTTTTTTATCCAACATGCTTTTAAAAGCCACAAGATACAATTTTAGAAACAAAAACCTTTAAATAAAGCCTTTAAACAATGTAATACATTTAATTTGTTCTAGGTTATACTCACAACACTTTCAGAATTAAAAATATGACTACATACTTCTATTTAAATAATGAATGACATAGGTACAAAATTTTTTTCTAGCTTGTTTCTGAAAACAAGGAAAATCTGGGCATAGTTTGAGGGAAAGGACCTATGGTGTTTTATAAATAATCCAGGGCCATGAAAAATTTCCAGGCTGCCTAAGTTTTGATAAAAGAAACCATCAAAAAAAACACAGTTATGAATAAATCAGAAAGAGGGCAGAGGTATAGAAAAAATTGAAATTAGGGAAGAATATAGAGTTAGTAGATGTGGAAAAACAATGAGAAAGAGGCAAAGACATAATTTAAAAGTCTTAGATATGATAAAAATAAATAAATAGAAATTATTGGCATAGGGATAGATAGGGACCTGAATTTTGCCAAATGGTGAGAGGTGAGTTGTACAAGTAAGATTTGTAATCCAATGCAAATGATTTAATTGAACAACAAAATCTATCAGACCACCTCTACAGATTCTTACAGTGACAATTGTTGCAGGATGTATTGAGGTCTCCAGTAAAGCTTGCATATCTTTACCACTTTAAAATATACATAAAAGGAATATGTAAATTTTAATAAAATTTATTACATGCAGTAGGCAATCATTTCCTGAAAATCTTGCTATGGAGTTACTGAAATATTTATTAAGTTGGATGTTATAGTTATTTGCATTGATGAGCACCTTTAATTGCATTTGCATATATGTCATTATAATTATTCAACTTGCATATAAATTGAATGATTGGATTATTTTAATGAAATACTTTAGAGAAATTACAGAATTCTAAAGAAAGGCATACTTTAGCCTGCAAATACGTGACTAAATGTTCTTTTAAAATGTATTTTATTGTGTAATATATCAAATACACCAACCTGGTGTATCTAACATACATTTTGAGTTTAAAAGATGAGTAATAAAATAAATAGACCTGATGCAGTGTAACCACAAATAAATTATTATCAGAATCTTTGATGCCTTCAAAGTAACTCCAGCCAAATGTACCCTTGGTGGTGGTTTAATTGTTAAGTCGTGTCTGACTCTTGTGACCCCATGGACTGTAGCTCACCAAGGTCCCCTTTCCATAGGATTTTCCAGCAAGAATGCTAGAGTGGGTTTCCATTTCCTTCTCCAGGGGATCTTCCAGACCCAGCGTTTGAATCCAGATCTCCTGCACTGCAGGCAGATTCTTTACCAACTGAGCTACCAGGGAACCCTATAAATGTGCCCTTATTCCTCCAAAAATTGCCAATCATATTCAAATAACTTGAATTCTGAATCCATTTAATTACAAAATAATTACACACAGAGAATATACATATAGAGAAAAGTAAATAAAGAAAAAATATAAATCTATATATATAAATATAAATATATAAATTTATTACAAAACAAAACCCCTGAAACTTTCAACCAGGAAAATAAATGAAATAATATGAGAAACATCAAAGCCCATCTTGTACCCCGTCTCAGTCATCACACCCCACTCTTCCTCAAAGTTAACAGTATGCTGACTTCTGTGGCAATGATGACTTTGCATTTTTTTTCAGTCTTTTCATCTCAATATGCATGTTTTAAGACTTTGGCCTAGTTTTGTAGACTTTTGAACTTCATATAAATGCAAACAATATAATAAATGTTCTTTTGGATCTGGATTTTTTTGGTTCAGTGCTATATATCTTAAATTTATCCATGTTATCATGCATATTGGTATTTTATTTATTGTAGTATAGAATATCACTTATGCCTACTCTTGTAAAAATTCCTTAGTGCACATACACAATAAACTTTCTTGTCTATTTCTAGGTGTGAAGTCGCAAGGTCATATAGCCTATGGACCAGTACTCATAAATATAGAAATCTGCTTTCTAAAGTGATTGTACAAATTGTCTCTAAGTAGGATAAAGAGCAATCAGAAGCATATAAAGTTTCCTATCTATATCTTTACTAACACTTGCTTGTGTTTTTAAATTATTTTTTAAATATAATAAATCTCGTGGTCACACACATTATGTTAGAAACTATTTGTTTCATCTATAATTTTAATTAAAATTTTATAATATGAAATTTTAAAGTGAAAATTTTAAGTGACCTATTCATACAAATGGGCTTCCTTTGTGGCTCAGAGGTAAAATACCCACCTGTCAATGCAGGAGATGCAGGTTAAATCCCTGGGTCCAGAAGATTCTCTGGAGAATGAAATAGCAATCCCTTCCAGTATTCTTGCCTGGAAAATCCAAAGGACAGGGAAGCCTGGGGGCTACAGTCCATGGGGTTGCAAAAGAGTCAGCCACAACTTAGTGACTAAACAACAAAAAAACAGCAATATATACAAATAAGTATCTATAGCTCATTGAAACTATAGAAATTAATACACCTGCCAAAACAGAAGTCAAATCATGGAACAGACTATTACCAAAATCTCAGAAGCAGTCTGTCCCCTTTCAGTCATTTCTACAGGTAACTGTTTTATCAATAACCTCAGATATGCAGATGACACTATCCTTATGGAAGAAAGTGAAGAAGAACTAAAGAGCCTTTTGGTGAAAGTGAAAGAGGAGAGTGAAAAAGTTTGCTTAAAGCTCAACATTCAGAAAAAGATCATGGCATATGGTCCCATCAGTTCATGGCAAATAGATGGGGAAACAGTGGCTGACTTTATTTTTTTGGGCTCCAAAATCACTGCAGATGGTGATTGCAGTGATAAAATTAAAAGATGCTTACTTCTTAGAAGGTAAATTATGACCAACATAGACAGCATATTAAAAAGCAGAGACATTACTTTGTCAACAAAGGTCCATCTAGTCAAGGCTATGATTTTTCCAGTAGTGATGTATGGATGTGAGAGATGGACTATAAAGAAAGCAGAGTGCAGAAGAATTGATGTTTTTGAACTGTGGTGTTGGAGAAGACTCTTGAGAGTCCCTTCGATTGCCAGGAGACCCAACCATTCCATCCTAAAGGAGATCAGTTATGGGTGTTCATTGGAAGGACTGATGTTGAAGCTGAAACTCCAATACTTTAGCCACCTAATGTGAAGAACTGACTCATTTGAAAAGACCCTGATGCTGGGAAAGATTGAGGGCAGGAGGAAAAAGGAACTACAGAGGATGAAATGGTTGGATGGCATCACCAACTCAATGGACATGGGTTTAGGTGGACTCCAGGAGTTGGTGATGGACAGGGTGGCCTGGCATGCTGTGGTCCATGGGGTCACAAAGAGTCAGACATGACTGAGCAATTAAACTAAACTGAACTGAAAACCATAGGTTAATTTGCCTGAAGGCACCAGTACTTTACCTTTTCCTGTATTCATATTCTTATCTGGTAATTTCTCAGCACTCTTCCATTCTAACTTTGGCTTGGGTATGCGATGGTAGCAAAAATTATTTAAACAGAGACTTGAAATGCACTTGTTTGATTGGATTTGCTTTTGTTATTGCTCTCAACTATCAACACAAAAAGTTCCACCAGGTAAAATGATAGAAGATGAAAGGCACATGAAAAAGAATATGACCTCTCAGTGTCCCTAGATGAGGCCATCTATTTCACTGATACCTGGTCTTGTTTGTTACTTCCTTTCTTCTATTTAAATTTCTCATCTTTTTTAAGGTTCTTGAAGTAGATACTTAGATCATTGTTTTTTAGACATTCTTCTTCATTAATGTGTACTCTTTGGGGATACATCCCCCTCTAAACACTGTTGAGGAGCATCTTTCAAGGACTGATGTATTATAACTTAATGTTAATTAACTTGAAATGGTTTTTCATTTCCCTTGTGATGTTTTTCTTTACCCTTAAGCTATTTGGAAATATATTCCTTAATTTTCTGTTAGTTTGGGTTTTCTGTTGTCATTTTGTCATTCTACTCCAGAAAATTCTATGGATGATTTAAGTTTAATAGAATTGAGATGACGTTTATTGTATGCCATTTTCAATAGTTTTGCATCATACGTCTGAAAAAGATTGTTTACCACTGTTTAATGTGATGTTTTATAATTTCTAGTAGATTGTTTTATTGTGTTTTTCATAAAATCTATTTCCTTTTTTTCCTGTTTGTCATTTATGGGGTGAAGTATATCGATATTTCTTCCTATGACATGGATCTTTTTATTTCACTTTTCATATCATTATTTTTTTTTACTTTATTTTGAATGTATAGTATTTTATGCATACGCATTTATTATTTCAGTAAATTGACCTTGCATGCTAAATCACTTCAGTTGTGTCCAACTTTTTGTGACCCTCTGGACTGTAGCCCACCAGGCTCCACTCTCCAGGCAAGAATAGTGAAGTGGGTTGTCATTCCCTCCTCCAGGGGATCTTCCCAACCCAGGGGTCAAACTTGTGTCTCTTATGTCTCTTGCATTGGCAGGTAGGTTCTTTACCACTAGTGCCACCAGAAAAGTCCCATAAATTGACCTTGGTACATTAATATTAGAGCAAATGTCCTCTATTTGTCTGTATTAGCTATTTTTTTCTAGTGACTCTATCACTAGCATAGTTATACCATATGTGTTTGTTTTATCTACATTTTCTATATTTTTGAATAAATTTTGTATCTATTATACTCAACTTTTTAAATTGGGAGATTTACTTTTGATGAAATCATAGGCCTATTATGAAATTCCACAGCTCTGAACCCAAGAATCAAGATGGCTTGTCTTGTTACCCAGTGAAATGAGTGAACGTTATAGATGTTTTCAGATAGAACCATAAAATCTCCACTTGAGATTACTGTAGAACTCCTTTTACTCTGGCAAACCAGTCAAGGAAGTATGGAGTTAGAGCTTCCATAAACCTTGATTCTTAGGCAAGTATGACATAGAGAAGAATATCAACTCCAACAATCCATAACAGACAGGTACCATGAACAAGAAATGAATGTTTGATCTTTTAAACCTCTGAAATTTTGACCAATTTCATCATAGTCTGCCTTTAGTAATACAAGAAGTTTTAAGTTATGGATTCAATTACAGAATTATTTGAATTTTCTATTTTATTTTATGTCATTTTTTGTCATTTTATGTTTCTAAGATCTCTCATTTTTAAAAAATTAACATAAATTATTTGCAACATACTGTCATGATCTTTGTAATATTATCTCTTGTGGTTTAGGCACTTCTTAATGTCCAACTCTTCTGCAACCTCATGCACTGTAGCCCACCAGACTCTTCTGTTCATGGGATTTCTCAGGCAAGAATATTGGAGTGGGTTGTCATTTCCTTCTCCAGGAGACCTTCCTGAACCAGGGATCAAATCTGCATCTCCTACGACAGGCAGATTCTTTATCACTGAGCTACCAGAGAAGCCCAATATTATCTGTAGTGATGACATTTTTTGTGTTTATGGTAATGTTTTTGTGCTTTCTCCTTATTTCTAGTTGATCAGTCTTGGAAGTATCAATCTTACAAGGTATTTTCTTGGTTAATTTTCTCTGTTAAGTGTGATATACAGAAATTTCTCCTTTTATTGACACATTTAATATTTATTTACATCTGCATTCTCTGGGTTTAGATTTCTTCTTTGATAACTTCTTAAAATAACTCACTGATTCTACAGCCTTTCTCTTTTTCTAATATATGAATTTATATTGTTATTTTTTCTTTGAAGATGGTCTTATCTGTGTCCTAGATACAAATATGCTAATTATGTTTCAGTTTAATATATTTTTTACTTTCAAAATAAATTTTCTTTATGATGCATATATGTAGACATTTTACCTTAATTTCTAAACATGAAGGTGCTTTTATTCTTGGTGTTGTTGTTTTTTTCTTCTAGATTTCACTGTGGTCAGAGAAAATATGGCAAATCATTTCAATCCTCTGAGATCTGAAGTCTCTCATGAGAAATTAGAGCTCAGAGTATGCTCTCATAGGACTCTTTGCCTAAATTTGCACCACTTGTGAGTCTAAAGTATCCTCAATGGAGAATTTGATTTAAAGTGATTATGTGTTGCTAGTGCCCCTGCATGTCTGACAGAAGCAGATGTGGATTCCATCTGGACATAAAGTATTCCCAAAGAAAACATTTCAAAGAAAATGAGCAGACAATAGGCAGGCTAAAAAATTGTTTGAGGAAACTACGTACTTGGAGTTTAGAAACAACAACAGAAATGATAAGAAGCAGGGACACACTTTCTAAAATGTCACTCGTTATCATTTTCTGACATTGAATATTAATAGTTGTGCTGATGCATTAAAACAATGAACAAGACTATAAAAAAGAATTTAAAAAGAATATAAATAAATGTCAGATCTTTAAAAAATTTAGAAAAACCATGGTTGAACAAAATTTTATAAACTGTAACAATGTGTTTATTCATAATTAGTTGAGGCAGACAGAACAATAAAAGGAGAAGTTGGAAGATAAGGAGAATTGGCTGGGAAGTTCTAAAATACATCTATTTACATCTAGATAGATGAACTAGAATAGAGAAGGAACAACATGTGAGGAGTTAATAAAAGCAATAATGATCAAATCTAATATGGGAAAAATAACCTCAGAAAATATATTGGACAATATAAACAAAAGTTGATTAGAATTTTTCATATTGATAATAAAGAACATATATAAAATAAACAGAATTCTACTAAAAGCTTAGACAGAATATATTACATTTGAACAAGATAGCAGAGAAAAGCCAGTTAATTAAACACAGAGGGAAGACATGAGAAGCTCTCAGGAAGTGACTAACCATCAAGAAATTTAAAATTTAAAAAGTCCCATAAGAAAGTATCTGGACTAGATTAAATTACTAGTGTTCTTCTAAAATTATCTATCAGGTCTTCCTAATACTATTTTTAAATGAAGAAAAAAACCTCAAGCTCCTTAGACTCAGACAATCCCAATGACACAAGTGAATGTAGACCCTTAAATAATAAGTTGACTACCAAATCAAACTTGAAATAATTTAGAAGTATAATAATAGCAACTTCCTTAACTTAGTAATGATCACAGTAAGCAAAATTCTAAAGCAAAAAACATAATTATTGGTGAAACTAGATGACTCCCTTTTGAAATCAAATAAGAAAGGGTATCTCCTCTTATTCTACTATTTAATAACATGGTCCTGACATACCTGATAGATTAAAAAAATGAAAAGATAAAAGATATACTTATTGTAATTGAGGAAACTAAATGATCATTAGTTAAAAATAGAATATAATAAAAAAAAATGTGGAGAAAAACAAAGAAAATATTGAAGGGTTTGAACTTGTACAAGGTTGTCAACTACAACTATATCAGTTGTAACTGTATAGAAAATATAATAAACATAAGGTATGATTCACATGCTAACAAAAGCTAGCAAATGTGGAGACATGAACTAAGATCATGTAAGTCCATACAGAATTTTAAAGACATTAAAAGACAAAGTAATTTATCTGACTTAAAAGAGTAATATTGTATACTCTTTGATAGGATATTTAACAGTTATAAAGATGTAAATTATCCTCAACTTAGCCATTACATTGTTTACTTTATGAGTTCATTTGCACACCTTCAGTTCAATTCAGTTCAGTTCAGTCACTCAGTCATGTCCGATTCTTTGTGACCCCATGAATCGCAGAACGCCAGGCCTCCCTGTCCATCACCAACTCCTGGAGTGTACTCAAACTCATTTCCATCGAGTCAGTAATACCATCCAGCCATCCCATCTTCTGTCGTCCCCTTCTCCTCCTGCTCCTAATCACTCCCAGCATCAGAGTTTTTTCCAATGAGTCAACTCTTCACATGAGGTGGCCAAAGTTTTGGAGTTTCAGCTTTAGCATCATTCCTTCCAAAGAACACCCAAGACTGATAGCCTTTAGAATGGACTTAGAATGGTGAAAAAAAAAAAAAAAAAGCCTACCAAAACAGAACATTGCTGAGGACCTAGAAAAAATGAAATTTTCATAAACTCTTAACAAGTTATAATGTATTTTACCCTACAACCCAGAAATGTTATTCCTATTTTCTAAGCAAGAAAATACTTGAACAAGAATATTTTTAATATTCTTTTTCCATAATAACTCCAAACTGGAATCATCCAAATATTCCTAAGAAAAAATGGAATAAACAAATGTTTGTGTACTTATGTCATAAATTACTATTCTGCTTTAGAAAGGAACACGTTGTTGATAAGAATATGACATGAATGAATCTCAACAGCTGTAGGTGGACAAAAGTACATAGTTCTTTATATGAAATATTTGGATATGTAAAAATAATAAATGTTAGACATAAGAACTGTTGCTCTCTCTTTGCCTTGGGAAGGACTGGCTGGTTTACAAAGACTGACTGAGAAAGAACACACGAGTGTTTGGCATTGACATATTCTATATTTTGATAAGGGAATGCTTACAAGGGTGTAGTGGCTTAGATGGTAAAGAATATATCTGCAGTGTGGGAGACCTGGGTTCAATCCTTGGGAAAATCCCCTGGAGGAAGGCATGGCAACTCACTCCGGTTTACTTGCCTGGAGAATCCCATGGACAGAGGAGCCTGGCAAGCTATGGGGTTGTCCATGGGGTCGCAAAGAGTTGAATATAAATGAGCGACTGAGCACATGCATTTGTCAAAAGCCACTGAATAGAACATTTAAGGGTTTCCATTCTACTCTACTTAAATTACACTCTAATTCAATAATACATGCATTTAAAACATGACAAGAACATAAACAAATAAAGATAATGTACATTAAATTCTGTAGAATGATTTGCTATGGACATTCTGTGGAAAGGAAACAGAGAATAGAAAAAGAAATGGAAAAAATAAGTGAAAAATGAAGTTACATGTTAGTAAGAAGGATGATGTTATTTAATGAATATGATTCTGAAACCTAAAATACCTGATGTCCGAAAAGAAAATAAAAAACAAAAATGTGTTTTTAGAAATTCAGTGTTTCATAGATATTTTCACATATCTACAAAGCAAGGACTTTCTGATCAAAGTTACTGGCATTCTGTGTTAAAAGATGATTGACTGATAACCATGACTTAAAAGTTGGAAACAGTAAATTTCTTAGGAAAGACTGGCAGATTATTCACCTTTAGAGTCATTTATGTACCTTTCAAAGGGTAGTAAACATAAGAAAATCTCAGAATATGGGGGTGGGTTGCCATTCCCTTCTCCAGGGGATCTTCCCAACCCAGGGATCAAACTTGGGTCTCCTGCATTGCAGGCAGACTTTTTACCATCTGAGCCACCAGGGAAGTCAATAGAATATGCTGGGAATTCATAATTTTTAATTTGATTCAGTGATATAAATGAAAAATTGGTGTTAACAATTTCTTTGAGAAAGCTGGTGTCTGAAAATTTTATGCTATGTGCAATTAAGAAAAAATACTTGATACATGAGATTCACTGATTGTGTGTCAGACAGGATTATAATTGACTTCAAACTTGCTAAGTTACTGGACTAATGTTTGGAAGATGTGCTTTCAATGGAGGCAAAAGTGGGTGATATTTGTTCAAAAACTAGATGCTTTGAAGAGACAAATATAACTCAGATCTTATCTCTCATTGCAGTGTACTCCAAGAACTTAATATACAGAGTCAGTCATCTTTTACACAGAATGCCAGTAACTTTGATCAGAAAGTCCTTGCTTTATAAATTCTCATTTATAGATGAGAAGGTAAACTCATCTACCTTCCTTGAAACAATGCATCATATCAGGTCTCGATTAATCATGCTCTTTGTCCTCAACTCCTCATCCCCACCTCTATTAATAGTTTCTTGTGGCTCTTCTTAACTAACTGGTGAAAAGTCAGAGGCTTAAAATAGCAGAAATTCATCCTCTTACACATTCTGACACCCAGAATTTCAGAATCAAGGTGTCAGCAGGGCTGCACTCCTTCTTGGGGCTCTAGAAGAGAACTTTTCCTCATCTCCTCCAGCTTCTGGGGGCTGTTGGCCTTCTATGGCTTCTTGGCTTGCAGTCCCACTACTCCACTCTCTGGCTTTATCTTTGCACTGACCTTTCTCTTTTTCTAAAAAGGTAAAATTTATAAAGTCTGTGGGGCAGGACGTGAACATATCTTTTGGGGGGCCTCCATTCAAACCAGTGGCTTTCCAGGTGGCACAGTGGTAAAGAATCCACCTGCCAATGCAATAGATGCAAGAGACGTGGGCTCAATCCATGGGTTGGGAAGGTCCCCTGGAGAAGGGAATGACAACACAATCCAGTATTCTTTCCTGGAGAAAACCATAGACAGAGGAGCCTGGAGGGCTACAGTCCATGGAGTTGCAAAGAGTCAGACAAGACTAAGGGACTGAGAACACACACATTCAATCCAGTACACTCTCCTTCCGTGAGCTGCGTTCTCTACAAGGATGCAGGGAGTTAGATAAGTTAGGACAATCTTAGAAAAGAAATGACTTTCTTTTTTCTGTTAACTCAGTATCAGTAGATACACAATGAAGGATGTACCAATATAATATCCCAAAATAGTGTTATATAATATACCACTGTCAGTTCCAGTTAATCTGTGTCTTTTATGCATTCCCCTACCTATCAGTTTACTGATCTTCCAGACTAGAAGGGCTATTCTAATTTAAGAGACAGAAAGTCAGTAGAGTCTGATTTTTTTTTAAATTAACTGTCAATTTCATCATGAAAATTATTCCCAGATTCTTAAAAGACCTTTTCCATCTCTCTAAGTGTTGTTTGTAAATTTTTATCTTTGATGTTTTCTTCACATGTGGTTTAGTAGAAAATTATGAGAAGCCACACTGGGATATGTCAGCTAGAAGCTACTTTAAATAAGATATTTGAATCAAACTTCCATGATTAAGAGAATGGGTGATTTTTATTTATTATTGATGCTCTCTTCTATATTTTTAGTAACTTTAGGTAATGAATGCATCATTGATAGATTCAGAATCAGTCAGTTCATTTGCTCAGTTGTGTCTAACTCTGTGACCCCAGCATGTCAGGCTTCCCTGTCCTTCACTTAACTCCTGGAGCTTGCTCAAACTCATGTCCATGAATAAGTAATAATTAACAATAGAATGTAAAATTTTAGCAGCTATTCAACATTAGTTTCCCTGCTTTTCTAAAATTTTAAATGTAAAATTTAAATTATTCTAGATTTTTCCCATAGCAGGTTGTAAATATTCAATAAAGTGTTCTTATTTCATCAAACAATCCTCCTGAAAATCAAGTATTTTATCTAAACATAAATGCATCAACAATGCAATGGTTCAATTCAGTTATTGTTAAGCATTTGTCTACTTTTAGGAACAGACTGTGTAATTTCTTTGCCATGAAGTACAATGCTTAGCAAAATAAAAGAGAATATATTTTTCTTTTCTTTTCTGATTCAAAAATGTACACAGCTAATGTCTCTGGGTTTTGAATACATTCATCTCTTTCTAATGCTTTCTCTAGGTCATAAAATTGATTAAGATATATCATACTATCAAAAGAAAGCATGCATATAGTCATACAGAATTCAACATTGCCCATCTTTAATGCTTTGCTACCATTTTATATCTACATCTTTATTAATATTTTAGACATATCATATTGAAAACGCAACTGTGTGTCCTAATATATCAAGTTTATGATCAGTCTAGCTCTATCAAGATGTTTTCAGTGGTTGATGGCATTAGTTATTCATTCAGTATTTTCAAACTGCCCAAGAATGGACTATTAAGTAAATAATATAGTTTTCCAAAATTATTTTTGTGCACATTTAGAGTGTAATCTGAAATCATTCTTTGAGACTATGCTTATTATAGTGCTCATTCCCACCATGGGAGTGTTTCTGAGAGCTATTATGCCACCATGAAAATACAAAGAGAATTTGACTCAAACTGAACATGAATAAATTAAACTGTCTGATTTATTTCCACAGGAGGAAAGAGGAAAAAAAAAATAGTTCAAGTTATAGTGTCTCACTTCATTAGGTAACACATACCAACAAACTCTCAATACAGTGAGTCAATAAGGGGAAAAATGATATTTTATAAAATGCGTGGTTTCAGAGATGCTGAGAGCAGCTCCACATGCATAAGCAGATTCCTGAGGAAGTACAGAGAAGATCATAAATTTTATTTTTATTGTTCCCCATAGCACACGTCACCATAGTTTGATAGTCCTAATTCTGATGCCTCAACACCCCTTAGTGGGAAGCCAAGTCTCTCTGATCATCAATGAGTCCCTGGGAGCAAGTTAAGTACTTTGAGTTTCTAATATTATATACTTCAAGAAATGAAACTCTAGGGTCATGAAAGAGCCAATGTATCTCCAGACAATCTCAACTTACTCCCCAGAAAGTCCCCAAAGACTGTTCTGGAAAAGTTTAGCTTAGTATTAACCAAGTATCATGGACCATCTGAACTTTTAATATGTGTCATAAAGATTTCATTAAAGGATACTAACTGACTTTGTTATCACCAAGCTTTAGCTAATGAAATAACTTTATGAATGCAAGCTTTTCCAATTTTTGCCCCTCTTCTGCTTCTCCCTAGTTGTCTCTCCTTTCTGTGCTTCCAAGATGTCCATATCACTATACAAGGTTAATCAGGGTGTGCTTTTCTCAAGATCACACCACAGGGGACCTCTGAGAGCTAAAATCAGTCTGAGAAGTTTAGTATGAGACTAAATGTATTAATGTGCCAAAAACATATCTAAATATTTTTTCCAATATAAATGTGTTATTTTAAAAGTTTTATCAGTTCAGTTCCATTCAGTCGCTCAGTCGTGTCTGACTCTAAGTGATCCCATGAACCACAGCACACCAGCCCTTCTTGTCCATCACCAACTCCCAGAGTTTACTCAAACTCATGTTCACTGAGTTGGTGATGCCATCCAATCATCTCATCCTCTGTTGTCCCCTTCTCCTCTAGCCTTCAATCTTTCCCAGCATCAGGGTCTTTTCAAATGAGTCAGCTCTTCGCATCAGGTGGCCAAAGTATTGCAGCTTCAGCTTTGAAATCAGTCCTTCCAATGAACACCTAGACTGATCTTCTTTAGGATGGACTGGTTGGATCTCCTTGCAGTCCAAGGGACTCTCAAGAGTCTTCTCAACACCACAGCTCAAAAGCATCAATTTTTTGGTGCTCAGCTTTCTTTATAGTCCAACTCTCACATTCATACATGACAACCGGAAAAACCATAGCCTTGACTAGATGGATCTTTGTTGGCAAAGTAATGTCTCTGCTTTTTAATATGCTGTCTAGGTTGGTCATAACTTTTCTCCCAAGGAGCAAGCATATTAATTTCATGACTGTAATCACCATCTGCAGTGATTTTGCAGCCCCCTAAAAGGAAGTCTGCCACTGTTTCCACTGTTTCTTTGCCATGAAGTGATGGAACTGGATGATATTAATTTTCTGAATGTTGAGTTTTAAGCCAACTTTTTCACTCTCATCTTTCACTTTCATCAAGAGGCTTTTTAGGTCTTCTTCACTTTCTGCCATAAGGGTGGTGTCATCTGCATATCAGGTTATTGATGTTTTTCCCTGCAATCTTGATTCCAGCTTGTGCTTCATCCAGCCCAGCATTTCTCATGATGTACTTTGCCTATAATTTAAATAAGCAGGATGACAATATACAGCCTTGATGTAGTCCTTTTCCTATTTGGAAACAGTTTATTTGTCCATGTCCAGTTCTAACTGTTGCTTCCTGACCTGCATGCAGTTTTCTCAAGATGCAGGTCAGGAGGTCTGGTTATTCCCATCTCTTTCAAAATTTTTCACAGTTTTTTGTGATCCACACAGTCAAGGACTTTGGCATAGTCAATAAAGAGAACGCATACACATACCAAATCACCATTTTCATTCTAACAGAAAAAAACCGCTGGAGGGAGAACCACAAATCTTAATAACCTAATAACTACATTTTGGTTGTCTGGGGCCCTTGATTCCTTTTTTTTTTTGTTTGTTTAATATGGACAATATTTTTTTTCTCTTTCCAATGAAATATTAAAACTATAATATTAAAGCAATGAACATATGCATTCAAAATTTTAAATTATTAATTTATTGTCTTGATGTGCTACTTTTAGTAAATAATTTAAACTAGCTAGTTACCTTATATAGTCTATTCACCAGAATCTAGTAAGACAATACAATCTTTTTTCTGCATAAGTTAGATATTCAAATGTTTCCACTGTATGATTTTTAAGCCAGTTTAAATCTATTTGTTTTAAGATTCTGAATTGTCTCATCTGTACTATTCTTGTAGGCCATCCTCTAAATTCATAATTGTCCTAAGAAATTAAATCATAGTCATTCTTTATCACTTTCCTATTTTAGATATTAATTTATTGAACATTTTCATGCACTTATGATAATGTATAATATTCAGACAAGAGAACAGAGAAGCCTGCAATATATGTCTTCAAAAAATTTTTCCTACTTAAGAATCAATGTAGAAAACTTTTAAAATTTTTATTGACTTCATTACAATATTGCTTCTGTTTTACATTTTGGAGGGATCTCAACTCCCTCACCAGGGATTGAACCTACACCCTCTGCATTGGAATGCAAAGTCTTAAACGCTGGACCTCCTTATTTCTTGAGTTTTTATCTTCATTTAGTTCTTTGTAGTCCGTTGCTTTTTCATCTCATAATGTCAAAAACTAAATATTTTACTTTTAGTCTTTGATACCTCTCATTTCCATCATTCATCTAATGTTTGTTTGTTTGTTTTTGTTAAGGGAATCATTCAAAGAAAACTGCATGTTTCTTGATCTTCCCAGGTCTTTTTACCTCACATGGCAGTTCATTACATAGAAACCATAAAACTTTAATTTTTCATATGAAATTATATTTTACATAACACATTATGCTAAAAAATTTTAATTCATTAACCTTGTAAATCTCATCCATCTCATTTTGACTTATTTTTTGGGGGGTTACATGCTGTTCAATATTGTATAAAGACTCTTCTAGCTTCTGCCTTTCTACACAATTGAAACATTTTTAAAGTTTTTTTTTCAATTTAATGTTAAGTAGGTTATTCACTCAAATAGTCAAGAACAACAGCAACACAAAATATATAGAATACACTGTTGACTGTTTCCTCTCATCTCTGTTCCTTATTCACTCATTTCTAATTTCAACCATTTGCTGGAGACATAAGAATCACTGTTTCCTTGTCTGTGGTTCCTTTTTCTTTAAGAACAGGCATATAAATATAAGTAGAAATCCACATTATCCCCAATTTATACAGAATTATTGTATTATATCCACTGGGTTGCATCTTTTCACTTGTCATATATCTCAGAAGTCTTTTCATATCAGAACATAAAGAGCTGTCTTGTTGTTTTGACAGTTTTAAAGTATTCCATTAAAGGATGCTCCTTCGTTTGATTAAGCAGTTTCTGATCAATGGGCATTTAGAGTGCTTCCAGTCTTTTGCTATTAAATACAGTTGTGCTGCATCCTTTCTTAGGCATGCAATTTTACTTGTAGAATAAATATCTGGGTCTACTGGTATATGTATCTGTTTTGCTAGATCATACCAAATTTCTCTGTGGGGAGGATTGTAACAATTTACAGTTTTTTCCACTGATATGAAAGTTTCATTTTTCTATCAATCTCATTAACAGAGGGTAGTATTAAACTTTTGGATATGGCCAGTCATCAAGGTGGAAAATAGTGACTTAGTATATTTCTCTGATTACAAATGTAGTGGCTCATTTTCTCATATGTGTTAGAGGCTTTTATATTTTCTTTTCTGAGGACTATACATGAACAGCCTTTGTCCATTTTTTTTTTTTTCCCCATTGTGTTTTTGGTCTTTGCCTTACCACTTCTTATGGACTACATGTTTGCACCTTTCCAGAATGTGTATATTCAATCTTTAAGCCTTGGTGTTATAGTATTTTGAAATGCATTTTGAGAGGTAATCAGAGTTAGATGAAGTCATGACAGTAGGGCTCTCATGATGAAATCAATACCCTTATAAGAATGACAAGGAGAGAGCTTCCTCTCTCTCAAAGTGCAGACACCAAGAAAAGGCCATAAGAGCACACAGAAAAAGTGACCAAGCCAGGAAGAGAACGCTCACCAGAAACTGAACTCTGATGGATCTTAGTCTAGGAAACTCCATCTTCCAGCATTATGAAAAAAATAATTAATTTCTGTTAAGTCACACAGTCTATGATATTTTGTTATGGCAACTAGAGCTTAATAATACAGATTTTGGTACCTGAGAAGTGACACACTGCTATAATAAATACCTAAAAATATGGAAACATTTTTAGATATGGATGTTGGGAGAAGCTGGAAGAGTTTTGAGGTGCATGCCAGAAATATGAATGTTTAAAGAAATCCTGCTGAGAGTTCAGAAAGAAACGAGGAGAGCTGGTGAGAAAGCTGCCACTTTCTTAGAGAAGGCACAAATAACCACAGCAGGAACATTGGTAGAAATACAGATCATAAAGGCCATTCCTGGTTTGGTCTCATACAAAAATAAGGAACTTGTCATTTAAAACTAGAGGAAAGACAATTCTTGTTGTAAAGTGGAATGAACCTGACTTCATTTAGTTTGTTTCAGTATTTTGTGAACGGTATTAATAGAATTGATGAATGGTGAAATTGGACCATCTAGGGAAAGTGTTAGAGAGAGGCTTAGTTCCTCTTGACTGTTTATGATAAAATTTGAGAAAAGAGATAGAAATTGAAAGCGGAATTGTTAAGCAACATGAAACCAGAATTTTAAGATTCAGAAAATTCTCAACTTGCTACTATTTAGAAGAGAGCACCAAGGTGTGGCTGAGCAATAACTTGGTGAAGAGATTATGAGTTTATACAAGTAGAAACACTGTCAGTTTGCTATAAAGGAGAAAGAGATAGGGCAAACTGAAGAAAGACTGTTGGATTTCTAAGATCCTATGGCATCTTATCATAAAGCTATTATACTGCAAACATGCATTATTTTAAGGACAAGAGTAGAATGAACCCAAAGGCAATTCAGAGGTCATCAGGGCTGACATCATTTTCAAAAGGGGAGTGCGTATCATCTCTGTTTTAAAAGACCCAAAGGTGGCTCCTGGAGTCTTGGGGACAAGACCTCCTCCTAGCAAAGCTGCAGAGGCAGGGACACTGAGCCACTGGAGCCAGAAGGCAGAGCATAAAACCAAAGAGAATTCTTCTTGAGTTTTAAGATCTAGTGCAATTTGCCTTGCTGTTTTGCACTTACTTGTGTATGTGCTGAGTTGATTAAGTTGTGTCTTGCTTAGGATCCATCAAACCTTGTTTCTTATTTTTTCCCCCTTTTGGAATGAGCATATCTATAGTATTTCACAGCATGTGACCTGTCCATTTAAACAGGTTTGGAGCTGAAGAGGAATTTTGCCTCAGGATGAATTGTAGCTTGAGTCTCGCCCATATATGATTTAGATGGGAATTCGAACTTTAGAATTGATGTTATGATGAGTTAAGATTTTGAGGGTTGTTGCCATGGAATGAACATATTTTGCATATGAGAAGTAGATAAATTTGGGGGAGCCAGAAAGAGCATGTTGGTCAAGGGCAGCCCAAGATAAATAATGCATCCCCATCTAGAAGTTCTTTGTACTCTAAGGGGATTAGTCCTTCATCTATAATACATTATAAATATATCATTTTATTTTTATTTTGCTCATTTATTATTTGCACCTAATTTTTGTATGTACAGGGTGTTGATGCTTATATAATTGAATTCATTAATCTTTCTTCAAAAGCTTTAAAGTTTTGAGTCATTGTTAAAACAGTCTTCCCTACTCAAACTTTATAGAGAAATTCATCTATTTATTTAATTAATATTTTATTAAACAATGTATTAAATGTAAATTTTTTACTTATTTAAAATTTATCTTGGTATAAATTACAGCTATAATTTGGTTTATATATATAAATTTATTTATATTTTTTAGATGGTGATTCATTGCCTCATCATTATTTCATAGTCTACTTTTGCCTACTCATTGGAGATGCTGTCTGTAACGTTTAATAAGTAACATTTGTGTTTGGTTCAAATTAAAAATCTCTTATTCTATTTGTTTGGGTTATGTGCTTATTCAGGTGCTAGGAGGATATTGATTAATTACTTACTTAATTAAGTATTATTTAATACTTACTGATTATAATCTCCATTCATGTCTGTTCTTTTTCCAAGTTCTCCTATTATTCTTGATTGTTGATTTTCCATAAATTCTTTCAGTAAACCATATACATATGTAAAGTTAAATTATTTAAACTTTGCAAAATTTAGAGAGAGTTGATATCTTAATGATAAAGTTTTTCTTATATAGATAAACGGTAAGTAATTCTGTTCATTCAGAACTTCTTAGAAGTTCAAATATTTTGAATAACAGAAATTGAAGTCAATTTAGTCTTCCAGTTTGAATCTTTGGAAAGTCATTAGACAACATAGTAACTTCATATTAGTAGTAAAACGTACTAATCACTGTCAATTGTAAATTTGAATCGATCAAACTGTTATACATTCTCACACTTCTAGCTTTCTAACTTGAACTTGCAGTTATCTATGTGGTATTGGAGAAGACTCTTGAGAGTCCCTTGGACTGCAAGGAGATCCAACCAGTCCATTCTAAAGGAGATCACTCCTGGGTGTTCTTTGGAAGGAATGATGCTAAGCTGAAACTCCAGTACTTTGGCCACCTCATGTGAAGAGTTGACTCATTGGAAAAGACTCTGATGCTGGGAGGGATTGGGGGCAGGAGGAAAAGGGGACAACAGAGGATAAGATGCCTGGATGGCATCACCGACTCGATGGAGGTGAGTTTGGGTGAATTCTGGGAGCTGATGATGAACAGGGAGGCCTGGCGTGCTCCAATTCATGGGGTCGCAGAGTCAGACATGACTAAGCGACTGAACTGAACTGAACTGATGAGGTCTTTGCATTAATCACTGAGAAAGTCTTTCTTATCTCTCCTTGCAATTCTTTGACACTCTGCACTCAAATGAGTATATCTTTTGTTTTCTCCTTTGTCTTTTGCTTCTTTTCTTTTCACAGCTATTTGTAAGGCCTTCTCAAATAACCATTTTGCCTTTTTGCATTTCTTTTTCTTGGGAATGGTCTTAATCACTGCCTCCTGTACAGTGTCATGAACCTCTGTCTATAGTTCTTCAGGCACTCTGTCTATCAGATCTAATCCCTTGAATCTGTTTGTCACTTCTACTGTATAATTGTAAGGGATTTGCTTTAGGTCATATCTGAATGGTTTATTGGTTTTCCCTACTTTCTTCAATTTAAGTCTGAATTTGGCAATAAGGAGATCCTGACTTGAGCCACAGTTAGCTCCCAATCTTGTTTTTGCTGACACTATAGAGCTTCTTCATCTTTGGCTGCAAAGAATAAAATCAATCTGATTTCAGTGTTGACCATCTGGTGATGTCCCTGTGTAGAGTCTTCCTGTGTGTTGGAAGAGAATGTTTGCAATGACCACTGCGTTCTCTTGGCAAAACTCTGTTTGTTTTTGCCCTGCTTCATTCTGTACTCAAAGGCCAAGTTTGCCTGTTACTCTAGGTATTTCTTGATTTCTTACTTTTGCATTCCAGTTCCCTATCATGAAAAGGACATCTTTTTTGGGTATCAGTTCTCAAAGGTCTTGTAGGTCTTCATGGAACCATTCAACTTCAGCTTCTTCAGCATTTCTGGTTAAGGCATAGCCTTGGATTTCTGTGATATTGTGTGGTTTGTCATGGAAACGAACAGAGACTCTTCTGTCGTTTTTGAGATTGCATCCAAGTGGTGCATTTCAGACTCTTTTGTTGACTATGATGGCTACTCCATTTCTTCTAAGAGATTCTTGCCCACAATATAGATATAATGGTCATATGAGTTAAATTAACCCATTCCAGTCCATTTTAGTTCACTGATTCCTAAAAGGTCAATGTTCACTCTTGCCGTCTCCTTTTAGACCACTTCCAATTTGCCTTGATTCGTGGACCTAACATTCCAGGTTCCTATGCAATATTGCTCTTTATATCATCAGTCTTTTCTTTCATCACCAATCATATCCACAACTGGGTGTTATTTTTGCTTTGACTCCATCTCTTCATTCTTTCTGGAGTTATTTCTTCACAGTTCTCCAGCAGCATATTGGGCACCTACTGACCTGGAGAGTTCATTTTTTAGTGTCCTATCTTTTTGCTTTTTCATACTGTTTATGGGATTTCAAGGCAAGAATACTGAAGTGGTTTGCCTTTCCCTTCTCTAGTGGAACACATTTTGTCAGAAGCAGAAGATATTAAGAAGAGGTAGCAAGAATACACAGAACAACTATACAAAAAAGATCTTCACAACCTAGATAATCGAGATGCTGTGATCACCAACCTAGAGTCAGACATCCTGGAATATGAAGTCAAGTGAGCCTTAGAAAGCATCACTATCGACAAAGCTAGTGGAGGTGATGAAAGTCCAGTTAAGCTATTTCAAATGCTGAAAGATGCTGCTATGAAAGTGCTGCACTCAATATGTCAGCAAATTTGGAAAACTCAGCAGTGGCTATAGGTCTGCAAAAGGTCAGTTTTCATTCCAAACCCAAAGAAAGGCAATGCCAAAGAATGCTCAAACTACTGAACAATTGTACTCATCTTACATGTTAGCAAAGTAATGCTTAAAATTATCCAAGCCAGTCTTCAACAGTACATGAACCATGAACTTCTAGATATTCAAGCTGGATTTAGAAAAGCCAGAGGATCCAGAGATCTAATTGCCAACATCCACTGGATCATCACAAAAGCAAGAGAATAACAGAAAGACATCTACTTCTGCTTTATTGCCTATGCCAAAGCCGTTAACTGAAGTTGGGTGTCCCCAAGATCTCCAGCGTGACCAGTGCTGGGTAGGATTAAGAGGTTGTAGTCTTAACTTGTTCACTGCAGATGGGGATAGATATTATCACGTAAAGCAGTCCAAGCCTGTGCCCTGAGACTAGGAACCTCATGAAGCAGCCATATGTCTTATCCTCTTACTGCTCTGAGGGAATGTAAATCACTGACTTCCTCCCCTAGTCCTCCATAAAACCAGGTTAAGGTGTCCCCAGTGGTAAACATTTCATTGTCATACCCACTTTAGGTAATAGCAAAAATAATTACAAAGAATTGGGTTATCTGGTCCTGTTAGGGGCTTTAAGAGTATTTTAATAATAAGCAGGATGAAGCAATGTTGCCTGCAATGGTGGGGTCCTGGTTGTAGGAGTTAGTAAGTGGCTTAAGAACAAATTTATAAGAGGCAACAAACCAGATATTCCATAAAAGTGGGGTGGAGGTTTAATCTGGTGGTATGTTTGTAACTTTAGGAGAAAGGGTGGTAAGGGTTTGGGCCCAAACAGCCTGCAGGGCTAACTCCCAAAGTGGCAAACATTATCCTCAGAAGCCCAGTTGCCTTTGAAGGGATGCCACCAACAGATGGGCTTCTAGCAGGCATTGTGTGCCTGTCACCCACTCTAGCAGGTTCACTCAGAGATGCTGTTGTTAAACATGTTGTAGGAAACATGGAAGATGAAGGCCTGAATATCTAGAGGGATTGGATATTATACAGTATTTCCCTCCCCCAAGGCCAGTTATTTTCTGGTTGTCCCTCCAAAAGATTGTAGAGGCAACATTGTGGGTCTGGATGGGCTCAGGAAAAGAGCATGAAACAGGAGGGAAGCGGGCAGGACATAACTTTTGAAAGAATGACATAGCCCAAGGCATAACATAAATAATTAAAATCAAATGGGTCCAAGAAGACAAGTGAAATTCAACTAAACCTTGATCCTGAATCTGCAAGCTAAATGACATATGCAGAGGTGCCAGAACAGTTCCAAGGCACTGTCAAAAGACCTAGGAGAGTGTGGTTCCCCAATGGTTAGAATTGCCCTCCCACTTATTAGCATATGAAATCATCCAGCCTGGGAAAACTAGCCACACCACCTTCCATGGCAACTGTGCTTGCCCTCTGCAATGGCCCACACCCTGTGGAGCATGCTTCTCTCTAAATCCAACCAAATCCACCACTTACCTATCTCTGTGTCTTTCACTGAATTTGTTTCAATGAGACATCAAGAGCCTGAGCTTCATTAGGTCCTGAAGACAGGCACCATGGGTTTTGGCTGGGCTCGAGTTTCAGGAGAGAGGAGCTGAAGGATGGGAGGAAAAAGCCATGGGAAAAACTTGCCAAGGACTCCTCTTCATAATCTGCCAGAAAATCTGATAAATACCTGACCTGTGCTCAGTTTTCGTTGGCCTGATCCTTGGCACAAAGAAGATTAAGGGCAGAAGAAATCTCACCTTCTTGGATAATAGCTACTGAGGCCCAGCAGATAGTGGAGCCTTTGGGACACACTGGGACACACTGCCAGAATCCCCCACTTGCACCCGCTGTTTGTTCATGGGGGTTTTGAGGAAATAAGAAATAAGAAATGAGAAATTGTAAAGGAAGTAAAATTTTGTTAGCCATATGTCCTTCTAGCCATAGGAGCGAGGACCTCCTACCTTAACCGGAAGTCTTCTGCAATCTGAGACTGAGCCCCTTGAGCTTTCTGCTGAGTTTTTTTTTTTTTTTTCAAGGCAAGAATACTGAAGTGGTTTGCCTTTCCCTTCTCCAGTGGAACACATTTTGTCAGAAGCAGAAGATATTAAGAAGAGGTAGCTAGAATACACAGAACAACTATACAAAAAAGATCTTCACAACCTAGATAATCGAGATGCTGTGATCACCAACCTAGAGCCAGACATCCTGGAATATGAAGTCAAGTGAGCCTTAGAAAGCATCACTATCGACAAAGCTAGTGGAGGTGATGAAAGTCCAGTTAAGCTATTTCAAATGCTGAAAGATGATGCTATGAAAGTGCTGCACTCAATATGTCAGCAAATTTGGAAAACTCAGCAGTGGCTATAGGTCTGCAAAAGGTCAGTTTTCATTCCAAACCCAAAGAAAGGCAATGCCAAAGAATGCTCAAACTACTGAACAATTGTACTCATCTTACATGTTAGCAAAGTAATGCTTAAAATTATCCAAGCCAGTCTTCAACAGTACATGAACCATGAACTTCTAGATATTCAAGCTGGATTTAGAAAAGCCAGAGGATCCAGAGATCTAATTGCCAACATCCACTGGATCATCACAAAAGCAAGAGAATAACAGAAAGACATCTACTTCTGCTTTATTGCCTATGCCAAAGCCGTTAACTGAAGTTGGGTGTCCCCAAGATCTCCAGCGTGACCAGTGCTGGGTAGGATTAAGAGGTTGTAGTCTTAACTTGTTCACTGCAGATGGGGATAGATATTATCACGTAAAGCAGTCCAAGCCTGTGCCCTGAGACTAGGAACCTCATGAAGCAGCCATATGTCTTATCCTCTTACTGCTCTGAGGGAATGTAAATCACTGACTTCCTCCCCTAGTCCTCCATAAAACCAGGTTAAGGTGTCCCCAGTGGTAAACATTTCATTGTCATACCCACTTTAGGTAATAGCAAAAATAATTACAAAGAATTGGGTTATCTGGTCCTGTTAGGGGCTTTAAGAGTATTTTAATAATAAGCAGGATGAAGCAATGTTGCCTGCAATGGTGGGGTCCTGGTTGTAGGAGTTAGTAAGTGGCTTAAGAACAAATTTATAAGAGGCAACAAACCAGATATTCCATAAAAGTGGGGTGGAGGTTTAATCTGGTGGTATGTTTGTAACTTTAGGAGAAAGGGTGGTAAGGGTTTGGGCCCAAACAGCCTGCAGGGCTAACTCCCAAAGTGGCAAACATTATCCTCAGAAGCCCAGTTGCCTTTGAAGGGATGCCACCAACAGATGGGCTTCTAGCAGGCATTGTGTGCCTGTCACCCACTCTAGCAGGTTCACTCAGAGATGCTGTTGTTAAACATGTTGTAGGAAACATGGAAGATGAAGGCCTGAATATCTAGAGGGATTGGATATTATACAGTATTTCCCTCCCCCAAGGCCAGTTATTTTCTGGTTGTCCCTCCAAAAGATTGTAGAGGCAACATTGTGGGTCTGGATGGGCTCAGGAAAAGAGCATGAAACAGGAGGGAAGCGGGCAGGACATAACTTTTGAAAGAATGACATAGCCCAAGGCATAACATAAATCATTAAAATCAAATGGGTCCAAGAAGACAAGTGAAATTCAACTAAACCTTGATCCTCAATCTGCAAGCTAAATGACATATGCAGAGGTGCCAGAACAGTTCCAAGGCACTGTCAAAAGACCTAGGAGAGTGTGGTTCCCCAATGGTTAGAATTGCCCTCCCACTTATTAGCATATGAAATCATCCAGCCTGGGAAAACTAGCCACACCACCTTCCATGGCAACTGTGCTTGCCCTCTGCAATGGCCCACACCCTGTGGAGCATGCTTCTCTCTAAATCCAACCAAATCCACCACTTACCTATCTCTGTGTCTTTCACTGAATTTGTTTCAATGAGACATCAAGAGCCTGAGCTTCATTAGGTCCTGAAGACAGGCACCATGGGTTTTGGCTGGGCTCGAGTTTCAGGAGAGAGGAGCCGAAGGATGGGAGGAAAAAGCCATGGGAAAAACTTGCCAAGGACTCCTCTTCATAATCTGCCAGAAAATCTGATAAATACCTGACCTGTGCTCAGTTTTCGTTGGCCTGATCCTTGGCACAAAGAAGATTAAGGGCAGAAGAAATCTCACCTTCTTGGATAATAGCTACTGAGGCCCAGCAGATAGTGGAGCCTTTGGGACACACTGGGACACACTGCCAGAATCCCCCACTTGCACCCGCTGTTTGTTCATGGGGGTTTTGAGGAAATAAGAAATAAGAAATGAGAAATTGTAAAGGAAGTAAAATTTTGTTAGCCATATGTCCTTCTAGCCATAGGAGCGAGGACCTCCTACCTTAACCGGAAGTCTTCTGCAATCTGAGACTGAGCCCCTTGAGCTTTCTGCTGAGTTTTTTTTTTTTTGCTGTCCTAGTGTCCAGCTCACTGGGCTTCTTGTCAGTTCCCCTCGTGCTAGGTTTTCGTTGTACTCCACTTCAACCACAGGAGCTGAACTGGGCTTCTGCTGTGCTTGACCTCCACCTTGCGGGGATCGAGCTGAGGTTGCTTCAACTGGGTTAAATCCAAGAAATGGCACCAGAAATGTTGGGGGAGATTGCAATTTCGTTGGTTCTGTCTTGTCGCAACAAAAATTTGAAGTGAAGGACAGAACAGTGTTACAGCCCTGTGTTACAGTTTAGTTTTATTTAGAAAGTAAAGGAAAATGCATCCTTGAGGTGTGAGGGCAAGCCGATCCAAAAGGCTTGAAGAGAAGAGAAGCCCCTGGCCCAATTTTGGCTCCACTTTTTGTATGTTTTTCTCCTCCCCCTGAGCTTGCCCTATGCAAACTGGGCTAGCCAGGAGGGCTGTTTGTTTTACCAGAGGTTCTCACTCCTGTCCTAGGACCTTTCTTTGTTCTATTTTCATGGGTTTTCCCCTTCTTTGTCTTTTAGCTATTGCCATTCTGGACTCCTTTTTCCTATGCTAACTACCTAATAAAGGCAAATAGAAAAATAGTTGCAGAACAAAAAGTGAAACAAAGCTGAGAATCACAAGTAGAAGACTTTTCAGCAAACACTGTGCAAGCCAGAAGGCCATGGAGTATATATTACGAACAGTGAATTTTACTGAATGTAAATTTCACCTTCTTAAATGGCAGCCTCCAAAATAAATTTATTTTATCAGATAAAGTACCTTGAATGTTCTAACCAAATTACTAGTAGTATTTTATCAATATTAATTAGAATAACTACTACAAATGGATAAAAACATATCAGAATTAGTAGCAGCATGGTTTATCACATTTAAAGCATTCTTCTCTACACTAATGCAATTTGTAATATATTTTGCTTTTCTTCTTTCCATTCTTCGGAAAACTTAAAAAAAAAAGTCAATAAGAATCAATATATCGTAATTATAAAACATTTTATTCAATTACTCTCATATAGTTCATACTGGCTTATGAAAGAATGTATTTATTTAACAGAAATTCTAATCTTTAAACAAAATTATTATGTCAAAACTGTTTTTTGCTCACTGTTACTTTCACAAGGTATTCTTAAAATATCTTGAGATTGCATTGATGTTTAGCTTTTCAAAGAATATTTTGAAACTGATATTGCCTCTTACATATTTAAAGATATCCTCTTAGATTTTGTAATGCAACTTGTAACTCAGCTTCAGATCTATACAAAGCCAACTGGGATCCTATAAAAAATAATTCTGGCTAAGTTAAAGACAAAGGAAATTTATTGAAAGTAGGTCATTCAATTCACAAAACAAAAAGAGACATTAGAGAATTAAAATGAAACAGGTTAGGATTAGAGGAGGAATTGCCCCCTTGGGTATTGCAAGAAATAAATTAATTGGGTTGTCATTTGTTCCCACACTATATTATTGACATGAAACACTAGGAAGCCTTGAGATTGCTTCCAACAGGCAATGGAGGCTTTCACTGTTAGATTTAATTACAAAGTGTTCAGATTTCTCTGTGTCTTTTCCTTGAAATGCAATGTCTTATATAAGAATGTTTGATTTGCTTATGTGCCTTCACTCTATTATCTAAAGTCTATCTGTCTTTAGTTGATTTCTGGTCCAATCCACCAGACCCCATGTCATCTCTCTTAAGTAAAACTTATTGTGAGACTTCTCTATTACAATATTATATTAACTCTAAACGTCCTACTGTATGGAGCATCCAAACGCTTCCATGGTCTGAACACTGCCTACATCTCTTCTACCGAGTGCTCCTTATATCTCATCTTAAGCTACAGCTAACTCCTTGCAAGTCTTCTATTATGCCTTGAGCTTTCACATCTGTATTTTTCACTCATGTGACACTTTTTACACAAAGCATCATCCTTTTACTGTCCAACTCCACAGATCGTATCATTACACTTCTCTCACATTCTTTTAATCATTTATTGACATATCAGTCTTGACTAATCTTGAATGACATGAATAAATTCTTTTTTGACCCAAGTTTGCATTCTTTGCATGTAATGAATTATTTGACAAATATTGGTGCTTGCAAAAAGATGTTTTAATTTAAAAGTAGGAGAGCAAAACATATATCATAGAAAACTTTAGGTCTTATTAGAAAATGTTTACACCATTATAGAGGTACAGATAAAATTTTATGGGATTTCAGAGGCAGAAGAGATTATTTTTGGCTTAGGGGAGAAATTTTCACACAGATGTTCAAACTAGTAAACACAACATCAAGCAAGTGTCAAGATACTCTGAAGAAGATATATTAAAACACACACACACACACACAAAAACAAAGTCAGAGGTGTCTCTGATGGGTTTAGCTAAATAAAACATACCTAGAGGGCAGAATAAAAGTTTTCCCTATAACTTCAAAACTGTGAAAAACAAAAATCCTTGGAATCAAAGCTAAATGAATATCGATTTAGAATCAAAGAAGTGTGACTGTGGGAAAGCAATGAGGCTATTGGAAGGTAATGATGACAGATAAATATTATTGTTCTTTAAAATGACAAATGTTAACATTTTAGAACTCAAAGTTCTGTGAGTATGCTAACAGAAAATGCATGACATAATTTAATAGAATATTAAGTATGGAGGGGTGAATGTCTCTAGAGTAAGTTCCTAGTTTGACAGAACTAAGAAGGCAGATTGTTGTCAAGAATAATTTCACTAAATGGCTTTGTAAATTCTACCTCATTTTGTTTTAAAGACTGAAAAGTTTTCTGACCAAGTGGAATTGCAGAGAAGTTTAATTTTACTATTTATTCCCATATATAGCTCTTCAAATGATTTTGTACTTAATGAACTGGTTCTTAAGCAAACTCCATTTCTTCTTCTTGAGCTCACATCCCGTCAGCTTGACAATATGAGGCATGAGAGGAGGAAGATGGAATTTTCCTGTTTGGTCATTACTCTTGTCAGCATCTTTTCTGCAGTTGTGCTTTGTTGTTCGTTCATGTACAACTCTTTGCCAGCCCAATAATTGTGGCCTACCAGGCTTCTCTGTCCATAGGGATTCTCCAGGCAGGAATACTGGTGTGGGTTGCCATGCCCTTCTCATGGCCCTGGAGGGCCATGAATTGAACCCAGGTCTCCTGCATCCCAGGCAGATTCTTTACCATCTGAGCCACCAGGGAAACCCAAGAATACTGGAGTGGGTAGCCTATTCCCTTCCCCAGGGGAACTTCCTGGCTCAGGATTTGAAATGGGGTCTCCTGTGTTGCAGTCAGATTCTTTACCATCTGAGCTACTCCCAAAGCAGGTAGAGATAATTACAGCATCCTCGGGTGGTGCTGGCAGCTAAGAATCTGCCTGCCAATGCAGGACCTGGAGGTGATGCAGGTTCCATCCCTGGGTTGGGGAGATCACCTGGAAAAGGGCACTAACAACCCACTCTAGTATTCTTGCCTGTAGAATCCCACAGAGAAAGGAGTTTGGCAGGCTACAGTCTAGTCACAGAGTTGGACACGACTGAAGCAATTTAGCATGCACAGCACACTCTGAACCATCTCCATTTACCTCCTCAAAGATACCAGCCTGGCAACACCTCCTCAGTCCTCAGCACCCACTCGGTGAGCTTCCAGAATGAAACAGCCCTAACTACTTTCCTTTGTGCCCCACAGCTCAACCATTGGTCCTTGCTTTCTGCAGTTAATGTTGGTTATTTTTCCATTTTGTCTCTTCAAACGTTCAAAATTTCTTTAGCCAGCGCCTTTCATTCAATTCTCTTTCAAATAACCAGCATGGTTCCTGTTTTCCTGAACAACCTCTCACCACTAAAGATAACTTGTATCTTGGCCCAATCAATAAATTTCATAAAATGATTCAAGGTTTCATTACATAAAAGGAGACACTGCCATTTAGTAACCGGCTGAACAACGTTGCCAAGTTAAATCTAAATTAATAGATTTAAAGGACTGAAATGAAATCTTTAGAGGCATGATCTATGACTTTCTGTTTGGCTTTTTTTTTTTTAATTAAAACATTGCCAATATCACATCATTATTGGCCACTTTGGTCTTATCACTCACTAATCAATAAGTAAAATTTTAGTGATTTCACACTTATTAACATTAAGCAGAAGTTGAATGACCATTGGTCAAAGATATTTGAAAATAAATTCATTTCTAGTGTGGCTAGTTGATCTCTATCTCCCATAAAATACAATTAAAACTCTAAATCTAATGAACATTGTAAGTGTGAATTTGTTTCTCTCTTTTGGAAATTAATTAGATAATTAGTTGTTCAATTTATAATTAATAGTTTAAAATCTTAACAGACAGCACACTCTTGAGAAATGGTTGTTTACAAACCTTAATATTATTACTACAGTCATGAAGTAATAGTGCAAGTGTTAGTCACTCTGTCATGTCCCACTCTTTGTGACCCCATGGACTGTAGCCTGCCAGGCTCCTCTGTCCATGGAATTCTCCAGACAAGAATACTGGAATCGGTTGCAATTCCCTTCACCAGGGGATCTTCCCAACCCAAGGATCGAATTTGGTCTTCAGCATTGCAGGCAGATTCTTTATCACTAAACCACCAGATAAGACCTACTACAATCATATACACATATAGAAGGAAAAAAAAACACAAAATATACTAAAATGAGTATTAGCATAATATTAGTATGTGTGACTTGGATCCTCCAGCATTCTAAACATGAAGGATGAGCAGAAGCTCCCCATTAAGTTTATATAAAATATTAAGCCTTTTCCTCTTTCTGAAACTTTGACATGGAGAAGAGAAATCTGATACCTATCCGCTTTTCTGCTTTCAACTAGAGTCTATTTCCTACCAGTAACATGAGCTAAAACAGCTTATAATAAAAATAAGAAAGTTTATAGATATTTCAGCAATATTGTAACTATTGTTAATCCTTTAAAAAATTTCTTTCTTTATATCAACATACTGCAGGGGACTATTTTCCGTCTTCATCTAATCTTAGTCTTTTGATATAGGTCTTATTCTGGACCCTGTAAGAAACATAAAAAGGAAAGATGTCATGAAAGGCAGCAGTGAAAGTGATAATGTAATTTTCTGTTGTTTGTTCAAAATACATCCTATAATGTAGAATCAGAGGTAGAGTCAGAGCTTTTGTGTATTACAGTCATCCATAGTGTCCTCTTTTGGAAGGCGGGATATGAATATGCATTATTGTTGTTGCACTTTTTAATAGCATTTCATTTCAGAATGAAAGTAAGAAGACATATGGATGGCTAACAAACACATGAAAAGATGCTCAACGTCACTCATTATCAGAGAAATGCAAATCAAGACCACAATGAGATACCACTTCACACCAGTCAGAATGGCTGCGATCCAAAAGTCTGCAAGCAATAAATGCTGGAGAGGGTGTGGAGAAAAGGGAACCCTTTTACACTGTTGGTGGGAATGCAAACTAGTACAGCCACTATGGAGAACAGTGTGGAGATTCCTTAAGAAATTGCAAATAGAACTGCCTTATGACCCAGCAATCCCACTGCTGGGCATACACACCGAGGAAACCAGAATAGAAAGAGACACATGTACCCCAATGTTCATTGCAGCACTGTTTATAATAGCCAGGACATGGAAACAACCTAGATGTCCATCAGCGGATGAATGGATAAGAAAGCTGTGGTATATATACACAATGGAGTATTACTCAGCCATTAAAAAGAATACATTTGAATCAGTTCTAATAAGATGGATGAAACTGGAACCAATTATACAGAGTGAAGTAAGCCAGAAAGAAAAACACCAATACAGTATACTAACACATATATATGGAATTTAGAAAGATGGTAATGAGGACCCTGTATGCAAGACAGCAAAAGAGATACAGATGTGTAGAGCGGACTTATGGACTCTGAGGGAGAAGGAGAGGGAGAGGGAGAGGGAGGGATGATTTGGGAGAATAGCATTGAAATATGTATACTATCATGTAAGAAATGAATTGCCAGTCTATGTTCAATGCAGGATGCAGGATGCTTGGGGCTGGTGTATGGGGATGATCCGGAGGGATGATATGGGGTGGGAGGTGGGAGGGGGGTTCATATTTGGGAGTTCGTGAAAAAAAATAAATAAATACAAAAAAAAAATTAAAAAAAAAAAAAAAGAAAGTATGACCGATCCAATAAAAGCTATGGTCCCCGACCATAATCACAGAATTGTGGTTGGCGAGGGACTAAGTAGTCTGCAACCACATGTTTCAGCTTCCTTCACATCTGGGTGTGGCCACATGACTTGATCTTGCCAAGAGAATATGAGATGAAGTTATATATACATTGGCTTCCTTGGTGGCTAAGATGGTATAGAATCTGCCTGCAATGCAGAAAGCCCAGGTTTGATCTCTGGGTCAGGAAGATCCCCTGGAGAAGGGAATGACTATTCAATCCGGTATTCTTGCCTTGAAAAACCCATGGACACAGGAGTCTGGTGGGTTATAGTCCATGAGGTTGTAAAGAATAGGTCATGACTGGTGGACTAACACTTTCCCCATTCATATATATATTTATATGCATTATATTTATGTTTAATTGATTTATTCATGACCAAGGTGATTAAAAAGAGAAAGTGTATTTTCCATCTATTTCTTCCTGCTGCATTGTTGCAAAGGAGCACAGTAACCTGGAAAACATATTACTATATTGGATGTGTCAGAGTCACAAGATGGAAGGAATCTCAGAGTCAGAGATACACACTGCTTGAAGAAGGGGAGGCTTTCCACCTAGAATATTTGCTTTGTCCTCTTAGAAAAGTGAAAATTAACTTAGTGTTCATGAGACATTAGATTACTTAGGCTTGGTTCTGTTTGTTAATATAGTTAGTCTTATACCAATAGTGTTGAACTCATACCTTACTTTGCAACAATGCTTTTGGCAGAATTTATATAGCTTCATTTATTTTTTTTAATTGAAAAAAACTTTAATGGTAATAAGAAGACCAAGTTTAAAGAAAAAAAAGTCCAAATTATAAATGACAACAGTAAATTGACTAACTATTCCATTTAAAATGAGACTGTATCAACATTACCATAATCAAACTGAAGAACTATAACCATAGTAAAAATGGACATTATTTTTAAAAAGATAAAAATGGACATTGATTAATGATAAAAACTTTCAGTTCAGTTCAGTCGCTCAGTCGTGTCTGACTCTTTGCGACGCCATGAATTGCAGCACGCCAGGCCTCCCTGTCCATCACCATCTCCCGGAGTTCACTCAGACTCACGTTCATGGAGTCCGTGATGCCATCCAGCCATCTCATCCTCGGTTGTCCCCTTCTCCTCACGCCCCCAATCCCTCCCAGCATCAGAGTCTTTTCCAATGAGTCAACTCTTTGCATGAGGTGGGCAAAGTACTGGAGTTTCAGCTTTAGCATCATTCCTTACAAAGAAATCCCAGGGTTGATCTCCTTCAGAATGGACTGGTTGGATCTCCTTGCAGTCCAAGGGACTCTCAAGAGTCTTCTCCAACACTTCTTCAAAAGCATCGATTCTTCGGTGCTCAGCTTTCTTCACAGTCCAACTTTCGCATCCATACATGACCACAGGAAAAACCATAGCTTTGACTAGGTGGACCTTAGTTGGCAAAGTAATGTCTCTGCTTTTGAATATACTATCTAGGTT